>QEOT01001865.1:1763216-1881711 GCA_003123785.1 Pterocarya stenoptera
CTATTTCTCTTTGAAAATCCCTTTTACTCATTTTGTATTCTGCCTGCCTTCTATTTTCTATACATTTGTTTATGTTCTTAATCATAAAAAGGGCTATGATAAATTAAGCATTCAATAATAACAAATTAAGATTTGTTATTATTGAATGCTTCTAAACAGAATTCGATTACAGAGAAGGAAATAGGAATAGGAATAATAAGTTTGTTTCTTATAAGTTGACTATTTTTTTTTTTTTGGCATTTTTCTATCCAAGTCTTAAGGACTAGTGAGTATGCAATATCGTGAGGTTCATCCATTTATCTCAATCTCCCTACTTTTCAATTGTCTTCACCTTGTTGATTTTTCAAATATATCAATTCAATATATGTAATAGAATTTTACATACATTGTCATTGAAATATTAGATAAGAAAAGCTTCTCTCTCTGTTTTCAGAATCTGATATATTAATATTTAGATTTGGTACCTTTCATGGTTATGATTAATAAATAGATTTTTAACCGTTCATAGTTAATGTGTATTTACTAATGCATTGTTTCGTTTTTCAGAATCTGTTATGGCATCATCCCAATCGTCATCTGTAGTTAATGATGATGCCATGGATTCACCGGTTTGTTGGTGTGGGTTGAAAACACCACTAAAGACGTCCTACACTAAGAAAAATCCGGGTCGGAGATTCTTTGCCTGCCCAAATTATTATACGGTAAAAAAACTTTAATAGAATGAGTAATACTTACATATTCCTTTTCTGGTTTGTATGTATTTAAGCACTGTTAATGGGGAGTTTGTACTGTGTGCAGGGAGATGCGAAATGTGAATTTTTTGTATGGGCGGATATAGATGACTGGTTAGAGGAGAACTGGAAATTAAGAGAGTCAAAGGTGAGGAGGACTTCCCATGGTTTATTACATCGCGAGTATGCCGTTCAAAAAAGGGAAGCTAAAGTGAGGGAGACAGCAAAGAAGCTAAAAAAGGAGAAACAAAAATTATTGTTTTTGTATTGGGTTGTGGCATTTGTTATTTTGTTTGCTTAGTTTGTATAAATTTCATGTGTAATGATGGTGTTGAGGTTCATTTTGAACTGGTTGTAGATAATTTTACCTTATAAGTTGTGTACATCGGGCATGTGACCTGTGCATGTGTATATTTTGGGCATACTACAAATGGTCAGATTGTAGTTCTATTTTGGCCTCTGTAATTCCAGATTTTAGATGTCTAGATTTGATTTAAATGATACTACAAATGGCCAGATTGTTAACTTATACTTATTAATCTCCATTTGATGAATGTTGGATTATTGAGATATGTTGTGGATACGAATTTAAATGAATTAATCTTGCCCAGAATTTTTTTCATGAAGTTATAATTATGTCTCAATATTCATCACTGAAATGGCAGGTTGTTTTGTGAATGTCGGTCTGCCTGTGAAGTCTACAATAAGTGCACTGCCCAGAATTCACTTGCATTTTCTCTGGAATTAGTCGGTGCCAACAGAATACCAACATAATACCAACATTTCGAAAGCTTTCTAATTCTTTGGCATCAACAATATTAGTCATATACATCAACAATATTAGTCATATACATTTACAACATATATATTAGCCATATATATGGACGGGCCACAATGCCTAGAATTTAAATAACCCATCACTTCTAAGACATAAATAAAACTTTTATCTTCACTCCCTTTTTTAGATAAATAAGTATTCTTCAAGCTTCAAAGGCAATATTTCCAATGATTACCATATGGAATTCCACAGAGGCAACGCCAATCGGTGTAACTTCACAATGAAGGCGTCGGTAGTGAGAATACAAGGGATCATCCTAAAATGAGGGCAGGAGCATAGATTTAGTAAATTAGAGTATCTGAACATATAATATGCTAACACACTATGATCTTCAATATGTATAGTAGTAGGAATCTAACAAAATATGTACCTGGAAGCACTGATACAACCAAAAGAATAAATTTGAGTTAGAGGGTAAAACTTGTGTATGAAAAAAGAAGGAACAGAAAAAAAATATTTGGGAAAAATATAATGAAAATAGGTATAGTTTTTTATTTTTTTTGGGGGGGGGGGGAGCAGTTCATGGATACACAAATGTGCTCCAGTCCAATTAAAACTCGAGAAATTATTTGATCATGAATTGCTACTTTTAAGAGATGCAATATTACTTATTTTAGACTTGGGATGTAAAAAACGCAAACCTACTCTAGGTTGTGGAAACCAACAAACAACTATAGAAAACAATAGAAATGTTACTCAGCCAACAAAGTAGAATCCAAGGGTGCATTTTGAACTGATGTCTCAAAATTATAGCACACAACAGCTCCAAATCTCCACTTTGAAATTGAAGTCTGAACCCTAACTATGCATTTTCATAAAACTAAGGTCTACATTCCAGATTGCAATATATAGCTTTTTTAGGTTATGGACTCAGAAAGAGAATAAAAGATATGTAAGCAACTGACATAAAACAGATGTCGGCTATAAACTGTCCAGAATATCGAAACTATCATTCACATTTGCAAGAATGAAGTACTTAAGCAGAAAGGTAATGAGGAAAAAAAAAAAAAACTAACCTGACAGTTACCATCTCCTTGAACCTTAAGCTCAATCAGCTCATATAACTGCAGTCTGAAAAGACTAAATATCTTAACACCAGATATCCAATAATTTCAACACCTTTCTACTCATAGAAACTATCCAAAAAGGAATATAAAATTAAAATATAGTTGTAGAAAGAGTTGAACCTGTATCATTATACATATTATATATACAAATATATACTCTAGTCAGTAGTCATCTCATGAGAAAGGTGTGCTAGCTATTCCACAATATTATATATATACAAAGAGTATCATTATATAAATATATATATATATACACTCTTGTCCCACAATATTTGTTCTCATTGTACAGATAGGACGTTACTTTAGATATCTCTGCTAACTATATCAAATTTCCAAACTAGCAAACTTGGACTTCCTCGATCGTATACTAGGATCAATTTAACTGTTATATTTTTTCTATGTATAGCTTGTCAATAAACTATATCAAATTATATTTTCTATAAATTATATTTTCTATGTACTAGTAAAATCTATATCAATAACACCCAATTCCTTAGGTTTTATACGAACAGCTGCTTACTAAGTTGAATTCAAAGGTTAAATCTCCAGCCATCCCCCCTATCCCTCTTTCTCCCTATGCTAAATTACAGCGCTGCCACAGGAAGTTTGGTGTTCTCAATCCACGAAAATAAAAATATTTAGACAAACGAATTTGTAAGTTCTTCAGACAGTTTTTGAAAACTATTTTCAGAAAAACACAAGCAAATATAAAGATATCTTCAGTTCTACTAAAGGTACTGAAATTAAAAAATTCAGTTCTCGGAGAGCAGTGACTGGAAAATGAGGTATACCTCAATTAAAAAATTCAGTTCTCAGAGAGCCATGGTTGTGATCCATCCAAGCCAAGTTGTATCTGTAAAAAATAATCATTTCTGTCTATTAATGTGATGTTGACTAAAATAGTTAAAAACCCGATAAAGTGAAGTTTCCACATACACTTTCTTGACTTTGAATTACTGTTTCTCGGGGATGTGTTCCACCAATTTCAGTAGCAACTGATATGTTCTCTGGAATAGTCTGCATTGTGGATATTTGTTAAAAACACAGCAATTTCAGAATACATTGCTCAGAATATACTTATTATATTACCTCGATGTATCGAACATTGGAGTCGTCCAAATCAGAATGGCCAAATAGTCTCCTGTAAGTGTCCACGACAGATGTATCTTCTATATCTCGCTGATAAAATAGTAACCAATCTGTCAGATAACATATGGTAACCAAATTTAAATAAAGAAGGTAGGATTACAAACTTTTAACCTGTTTACGTTTTCCCTTCTCTTGAGCTTTCTTCGTCTTCTCCTTAACCTTGCGCAAGTCTTTCTCCATCCTGGATGCTCTCCTCAAGGATGGGGGTCTGCCTTTCCCTCGCACAACACGTGGACTTAGGACTTGCGTTGAACTGCCAATTGTAATTGTATCATTCGTCGTGCCATCAACATTTAGAGACTGCTGACAAATCGTTGGGGGTTCTTGGTTCCCAGAATACAGCTCAATCATTGCATGCAACTTAGTAGTTGCATCCTCAGTATGGTTTTTTGAACCCACGGTGCATGTAATCATTTTATAACAGATATTCAACAGACTTGAATATTTGTTAGCACCTTCCCGTTGATCCCCTGAATCATAGCTGCTATGGATTAATGTGTATCTTCTTCTGATATCTTTCCTCCATCGATCCAAAATGTACCTATCTGGTATTGTCTTAATCCCGTTACACTTGAACACAGCGAAGATGTGCCGGCACACTATCCCCCTCATTTCAAATAACCCACAAGAACACTTGGCGACTACATCTTCCTCTCTAAAATCCACTGAATGTGTAACTTGTTTAGTGAACTCTTCGACACGGACTTCATCCTCCACCAAATAGGTCTTTAGTGTACCATCCCTCTTATGTAAAACTGGGTCCAAGTCAATAATACCGGTAAGTTGGTGTTGAACTTCCCTGAATTTTGCATTTGTGTACAATTCTTGATATCTCTTTTCAATTGGAGATCTCAAGATGCAGGGAATTGTGGCATTAAATAGTGAAAGTCAGCTGCATTTTCGTTCTCTATTTTTTTTTTTCAAGCCATTATCATACTGATCGACAAATTCTTTCAAGTTTGTCTTAGCATGAACATAACCATCGAAAAATGCATTCATGCTCTCGCTACGCTGTGTTGTACTCATTCCAGCCCAAAAAACCTCTTTCAGGTAGGCCGGTACCCAATGATCACGCTCAGTATACAAACTCTGCAACCAGACATTATCATGCAAGTTGTACGTGATGAGCAACTGATCCCAACACTTTTCAAACTCTTCTGGCGTTTGGGTGTCATACACACATTTCATCAGTGTAGTTTTCAACTCACTTTTGTAGGAAGCATAGCAGCCAAGCTTTTCAGGCACTTTCTTCAAGATATGCCATAGGCAAAATCTATGTCGGCTTTCTGGGAAAACCCTTGCAATCGCATTTTTCATTGCTCTGTCTTAGTCAGTGATAATAGCCTTCGGCGCTATACCATCCATACACTGCAACCAAGTTTGGAATAACCAAATAAAGGTCTCAGTGTCCTCAGAGGAAATCAAGCCGCTCCTAACAAAATTGACTGCCCATGGTGATTAACACCAACAAATGGTGCAAATGGCATCCCATATCGATTTGTCAAGTATGTGGTATTGAAGGTTACCACATCACCGAAGTACTGGTAGGCTGCTCTACTACGAGAGTTTGCCCAGAATACATTTCTTAATCTCCCATCATCATCCAAGTCCATTAGTGCAAAGAATCCAAGATTTTTGTATTGCATTCGCAAGAAATAGTCCCGGAGCGCTCCAGCACCACCTGCACCCAATCGTAGATGTCATGCCTTGTCGATGTAGTTACGGCAATCCTTTTCCAAAAACGGGAGGTTCTCAAAACCTCTCGTGCCAACAACAAGAGATCCGAAACTCTTATTCATTCGGATCCCAGCCAGATCATTTGTATCTAGGACTCTCTTAACGGATTCACTCACTTCTCGGTTACATCGAAAGAATCAAGATTTCTTTGGACTGAGATCGTGGTTGTGGTCATTGTGAACTGTAGTCAACCGAAACTTTCCATCAGCAGCTTTTAAGGCATTAATTTTTGCCTTACATTCCGTTTTCCCTGTCAGACGTGGGTTAGCGACATTCAAAATTTTATTCCGGGCCTTCCCACCACGAGCACATGCAAGGGTGATGTATCTAATATTCTCATCCTCTCCCCTCTCACTCCTTTTTGTCATCACCCCAAACCCACATATCTTTTCATATCCCTTATAAAAAGTCATTAAATCTTCTACGGAATTAAACTCCATCTCTTTCTTTGGCTCATCATCAACATCCATTTGCCCTTTATCAGATGATCCGCCACTGCCATACTCGGTTTCTTGTACATCTGGTTTATCAGGAACAATTTCTTCAACTCGAGCAGATGTACCTGGCGATTCAGTTTCCCCAACACCGAGTCTATTATCCTCTGTACCGACTACCAGTCTGCTTGTAATGGAGCTTGTATTGCTGAGAGACAATTGGCTTTCCATGCCATGAGGAAAAGTTGATGGTATGTCCTAAAATGTTATTGAAAAAATTAGTTGATATACTTTTAAAATAAATAACAAAAAATATTGAATCTAATGTTATTGATATATTAAATAAAATATATTACCGCGGATGGAGGATTTGAGCTAGGTGGTCTTGGAGTAGATGTATGTTCTTTTTCTTTTTCCATGCTGAAGTGAGAGAAATGAAGCTTAAGCTTGTCAATAGCAATATTGTATAATTTCCCACAATACAATTATGTAACACCAAAATATAACAATTTTGGGCCACAATAACCCAAAATGATTGCAAAATTTTGATACTAAGGCCTTGTTTGGGTACCGAGAGTACCTCAGGTACTCTCAAACACTCTCATTACTATTCTTTACTTTATTATTACTTTTCACCTACTTTTTTTACTGTTCATTACTTTTCACATACTTTTTATTACTATTCAATATTCTATTATTACTTTTTCACTACTATTCACAAACATTCTCAAATACTTTCACTATCCAAACCAAGCCTAAATCAAACACATGTGATACAAAAACATAGAATTAGATAGCATGCTTTGCGATATCCATCCTATTTCTCTTTCATTTCCAATAAAGGATATAAAGCCAAATGGCCTGTCTCGTTAAAAGTAGCAAATCTTTTTAGCTCCTCCAAATTTAGTATATAGATAATAATGGAACTAGCTGGGTTTCTAATTAATTATTAGATACTCCTCCTTTACCCTTTTTAAGGATCAATTCTCGGAGAGCACGTGAGGATGTTCGATCTAAAAATAAATTAATAGGACTTCGATAGAGATGGTTCAACTTTTGTGAAAACTACATCAAAAGCTTCTATCGAGCTAAGCAATAATGTAGAGACAACCTCACTTGTGCTTGTAATATTAGTTATATTATGGGTCAATAAACAAATTTAGAAATAGAATTCTTCTTAAAGAAAAAGACCAAAATGATGGCTTTCCAGATTGATTTTATAGGATGGCACTCATGCATATATACATATGAAATCATAAGAGTCATAAGGTGAAGTGTATATGCAATAATCAGTTGTGTCACGGGTTGCATAATGCTGGGATATTGTCTTTCTCATTAGGAAAGTTGTTGTTTTTACCATGCCTCGTAATGATGGTGTTCAATAAATTTCTTAATTGGTCGCACCAAAATAGGAAAAAATGCAGTTTTCTGTATCTATTTAAGGTTGTGATCATGCAAGAAAACTGAAGAAAGACACCAATAGATCTATTTAACTTTATAATTATTTGTACATTGCCGTAGAAATCCTATGGACTCTTTATTCTCCCAGGTCCAGATCATCATACGGCCCCCTCATGATATATGTGTTATGTACCCATTTCATCACTTCCATTCGACAATGGCAGATCATGCATACAAAAAAACCATCTAGACTGTGACATTAAAACTTATATATGTAAAGCTAGTGCAGAGTCGTTGGTATATACATTAAAACTTATCCCTTTGCCAATTGTCCTGAAGGCATGCGTCTGCCACTCGAATAGTATAAACTTAACTTTAATAGAATGAGAATTAAAATGAGAATTAATCGTATGGTTGATGAGAATAAAAGATCAGATTTGAGGTTTACCAGTTTTGTAGTACGACATTATATTTTCATTGTCCTTTGTAATCTTATGGGTTTTTTTCCTCCCTGAAGTAACAAACGTACCATTTGATGTGCAAACCGAGTTTTATTTACTTTTATTTACTTTCAATAAACAAAGAACATGAAGAACCATTCATGTGCAAACCAAGTTTTACTTTTTATAAACAAAAGCATGTTAGCAAACCAAAAGTGCAACAACCGAAATGCTATTTTACTTGTCACGAGAAACTCAAACAACAGAGCTGGTACATGAATCCAAAAGGAAAATACTCCCCAATAAAAGACATACCTCAGAATGTGTGAAGAACAAGTAAAAATCAAATCTAAAGGAGAGAAAGAACTACTCAACAGTGAACTGGAAGAAGCTCTGGAATGGAATGAAGTATACCCACTTCGTTTTCGTTTCAAATCTGGATTGTGCGTGAACGGCGACCGCAGCAAACAACCGGTTCTTCAGTCCTCGACGGCGACCACAGACGGAATCGTTCCGACGATGGCTTCTGGGTTCAGCTCGAGCAAGGTTCGGATTTCTTTTTGTTTTGATTTCGTTTCGTTTCACTTTCTCCGTTTCTCGTTTCCCTCCATTCTATTCTATTTGTTTTCATTTTCATTTTTTTTTAAATAAAACAAATCAGCTGACACGTGGCACTGCCACGTCAGCCGGTTCCGCGTGGAACCGAGGCTGCCGGTTGTATATAGTAGTACTGTTTACCACATGGGGGAGGCTGCCAAAATAGCACTAGGAGTTGTTTACGAACCACATGATAAGATTTAACTTGTTGGAAACTATCCACATAAGCAAGATTGTTAACAACAAGATCATAAGGTTCAACAAAAGATTCATTAAACAACCTTAAGTTTCAATATTTCCACATACTCCATGCTATAGTCATGAGCCTTTCAGGGAAAGACTGATTAGCAAGTTGCATCACTTCCCAAACCAACAAATCAAAATTGCAATGCTTCTGAAAATCAAAACTATATCTTCAAGAGAAGTCCTCCACGACCCAGATATAATAAAAACAACTTAACAAAGCATGGAGAGCATTCTCTACTGCCATCTGATAGAAACCACACGCTACATTACCAAGAATGTGTCTAGACACTAAATTTTTTTGGTTGGTAAACTATTTCCACAGGGACGCCAAGCGAAATTTTTCAGCCTAGTAGGAAGATTCGGAGTCCATATATTTTTCCAAAACACGTCATGAAATTGTACACAAGAACAAGGTCCTTGGTCTACTATAAGCGACATGGTATGCACTTTTGACAGTAAACATCCCATTTCTAGTACAACTCCAAACTAGTTTACCTTCACTTCTATGTACATTTAAAGATATCTGTAAAATTTCAACATCACCAGGAAGAAAAACATCTATTGCCAACTCAGCATTCTAGTAACCCAATTAAACATCTAGTAATGCATCAACTTTAGCATCAAATGGTAAAGTATTACATGGAGTGAGAACTATCCTACTAAGAGAATATGGTAGCCAGTATTCATCCCATATCCTATATGGTTACCCCTTCCCATCTGCTATAAGTATCCCGCTTTTACAACTCGTTTTGATTCAAATATACTTCGTCATGCAAATGAAGGTGTATAATCGAAATTGGAGTTTAAAAAATTAGACTAAGAAGAATATTTAGCTTTAAGAACTTGATAAAACAAAGAATTCGGATTGTGAATTAACCGCCATGTTTTGCCAACAAAGCCCAATTGAAAGCTTCCAAATCGCGAAAGCCCATACCACCCTGGATCTTGGACTGACATAAACGACTTCACTTGACCTAATGAATTTTTCTTTCATCACCATGTTTTTCCCACCAAAACCGTGCATACATTTCTTCCAATTCCTTACAGAAACCCTTTGGAAGTTTAAAACAACTCATAGTATAGTTAGAATAGCTTTTACCATCGCTTTAATAAGGACCTCTCGACCAGCTTGTGAAAGAAGCTTCTCCTTCCATCCCTGTAACTTTTTTCAAAATTTTTCCTTCATTTCACAGAAACTAGCATGCTTAGAACGACCCACAAATGAAGATAACCCAGGATATTTATCATGAGATCAAATAGATTGTACACGCCTTAGTGCCTTGATCTGATTTATGGCTTCAAGTATGGTATTTTTACTAAACATCAATTCTAATTTTGCCTTATTAACTTGCTGATCCAAAGCTTCCCCATAAATAGTTAAGATGTGCTAAACCTTTGCATTTGTAGCGAGTGTTGCATGACAAAAAATGATTCTATCGTCAGCAAAAAAATAAGTGATTGAGACAGGGGCTCTATTACACACAATATCTTGAAAAGAACCGTCATATGTAGCTTGTCTGGGCAAAGAAGAGAATACTTCATCACAATGAACAAAGAGATAGGGTGATAGAGGACACCTTTATCTCAAGCCACAGGTAGGTAAAATAGTTTCAATATGAGCATCATTCAGAAGAATTTGATATGAAACTGAAGAAATACAAGCCATGATAAGAGTGATTCATCTCGGGCTAAACCCCATTTTCTGCATAACCCACTCAAGAAACACCCATTTTACCTTATCATACGCCTTACTCATGTCGAGTTTAATAGACATACAACCCTTACATCCTCTTCGCAACACCCATTCTACCCTATCATACGCCTTACTCATGTCGAGTTTAATAGACATACAACCCTTATGTCCTCTTCGCGTCCTTCTAATAGTATGCACGATTTTAAAAGCAAGTAAAACATTATCTGTAATCAATCTCCCTAAAACAAAAGCACATTGTGTGTCTGAAACTATGTGGGGGGTAGAAGTACCTTCAATCATTTAGGAAGAAGTTTAGCCACAATTTTGTAAATCATATTACATAAGTTGATTGGATGATAATTAGTAAGATACTTTGGATTAGTCTTCTTTGGAATGATTACAAAGTAAGTCCAGTTTAACTCTTCAGGAATAACACCAGAATTTAATAAGGACACAATTGTATGAATAACAGAGTCACCAACTATGTGCCAATATATCTGAAGAAACAAAAGGGGCATACCATCAAGGCCAGGTGCCTTAAGACTTAGCATATGAAATACAACAACTTTAATCTCTTCACAAATAAAATCCTGTAAGTAAATTCGAATTCATTAAAGCATCAGCTAAAGGTCGAATAGAGCGCAGGGCAAAGTCCATATCAAATACACCTTGAGTAGAAAATAAATTGGAAAAATAAGCACAAACAATGTGTTCCTTATCCATTCCTATTTGCATGATACCCCCATCATTGCAGACATAATGAATATGACTTCTTTTCTTTCTTTGTGAGGCTTTATAGTGAAAGAACCGTGTATTCTGATCCCCACTACTTAACCATGAAACTCTTGCTCAATGCTTCCACAACAATTCCTCTTGTTCCAATAATACATTTATTTAATCTCTTAGCCCATGAATAAAAGAAGAGGAGTAATCAATCCTAGAAGATGCAATAAGGAAAGTTAGTTCTTTTTGCTTAGCAACCAATTTTTGTTTAATATTCCCAAATTGAAATCGACTCCATCAAGTAAGTTGTTGGCCACAAGTTTTTAAAGAGTCAATCAAATTAGGCACAATAGAATCATTTCTTGAACAATCAAATAACATGTCTAAAATATTGCATCAGCCATTCTGGATGCATCCTACCACCCAATTTCTCAAAGTTGGAGACAATTTCATTGAAATCTCCAAAACATAACGAGCCTAAGAATTTGTAGCAGGTAAGCCACATAGGAAATTCGATAAAGCTTTTCAATGGCGCACCCCAAGGTGACCATAAAAAGCTGTGATTCGCCAAGAAATATCTCCTTTGAAATTAGAGATATAAGCATCAAAACAAGATCAGAGCTTCCCTTCGGACAATGTCACAAAGGACACGAACAATCTAAGAAATAATACGTCAAATCTATTTTATTTTAAGGTACTATATTAATCCACGTTTGGTTTACAAAAATACAAAAGCATTTCGAAGTGGATAGAGAGAAAAAACAACGGAAGGTTATAACTTATATTTAACAATCAATTTCGTAAACATAAAATTAAAAAAATGTTTTTAGAATCAACGGACCACGTGGCAGTATTCTATTTGACATGCAGTGTAATGAGAGAAGAGGAGGGAGACCCTAATAAAGCTAATCGGAGGCAGAGATCATCAAAACGGGAGAGAGAAAGAGAAAGAGAAGAGAATGGGAAAGAAGAAGAAGAGGACGTCATCAAAGGTGTGGTGCTACTACTGTGACAGGGAGTTCGAGGACGAGAAGATACTCGTGCAGCACCAGAAGGCCAAGCACTTCAAGTGCCATGTCTGCCACAAGAAACTCTCCACCGCCGGTGGCATGATCATCCACGTTCTCCAGGTCCACAAGGAGTCCGTCACCAAGTATTTTTTTCCCGAAACCTTATAATTCCTACGTATGATATGCTTTAGTTTTGTTCCGTGGGTTCTTGGAGTTTTTCTTGATTAATTTTTTATACCATATATGTTTTACAGCTCGAACTATTGGGGGGATTCTTAGGGTAACCATTGCGATTTTGAAGCTTTGAGCATGCTTGTTAAAACTGTTTTTATTGAACATTGGTTTTGAGGAGTGATGATGAGATATAAATGCGTTTTAAGAAAACCAAACTATGCTGCTTCTATTTACTTTCGATCTTTTAAACCGGTGATAGACTGCCCTAAGCTGATTTTTTTGAAAAGAACCTTTTATCGGCAGTATGTATTGAAAAAATCCCTTGGGATTGGCTCAATTGGCGAGAGCCCTGGTTTTGGGTATGCTCACCCAAGTCTAATGGCCTGTTTGGGATTGCGTTAGGAGTCTTAAAAAGTGCTGAGATAGTCTTAAAAGCTCTTTAATGAAAAAATCAGGTTATTGGGGTATTACATGGTAAAATACTTTTTAATCACAAATAAGCTAAAAAGTATGTTTGAGGAAAAACAACATTTTGATGCTCTCAAATGTGCTTTTCCAAATAATCCGGAATGTAGTTCAAATTTTAAAAATATTGTCAAATGGGCAAAAATAGCCATACAATTTTAAGATAATTACAATTTTCAAAGTTTTAAGGATATGGTTATAATCTTTAGAAAATCAAACGATTGTCATTTCTACATTAGAAAACCCTTTTTTAATTTATTTACAAACAAATGTAACATATTTGAAAGTGCTTTAAACATATAGTTACCAAAAAGTAAATAACTTTTTAATAACAAAACTTATTACTTAAGCTCTAAGTTATATTTCCTACCGCAATCTTAAACATGCGCTAAGACTCGAACCAATGGGTGAAAACAACTTCTAGGGCCAAGTCCCATCAGTGAAAAGCTCATGAGTTACCTGAGCCGGGTGATGGAAGACATTACGCACATCAAGGGTTTAACTTTGTAAAAGACATGTTATGTTTGCATTGTTTCCAGTTCCTTGTCATATAAAAAATTCAGCATTATGAATTGAAGAGGAGTTGTGGGGGGATATATGGTGACAATTAATGGAGGAAATTGATCAAGGTGTGTTTGTCAAATTAATAACTAAAATGAAAGCTCGTTATAACTTTTTCTTTTTATCAGAAAGCTTGTTATAACTCAATCAGGGAGATCATTCAATAACCGTCTTAGGTGTTTAGACTCTTGAGACATTAAAAGAATAGCAGGTCTCTTTGGCTTTAGTCTTATGTTGGGGTTTATTTATATTTGAAAAAAATTATTAGTTGACTGGGAAGTGGAAAATTTTCTTTTTGTAAATTTTGTGTTGTACATGGATTGATATTGGCTGCTCTGGGATTTTTAATCTAAGTAGTCTTTTGAAACTGTTGTGCTTATATGATGTTTGCAGAGTCCCTAATGCAAAACCTAGTAGAGAGTCCACAGATATTGAAATATATGGAATGCAAGGAATCCCTCCTGAGGTCTTGGCTGCTCACTATGGAGAGGAAGGTGAGGATGCTTGAAAAGCATGGACAAATATTTATTATCTCATTATTTTCATTAATGAAAAATATTATATTTACAATAATGGAAAATACGCCAACAATGTAATTATAGTGATTCTAAAAATTATTATTATTCCATCCTTTTCCTCTTACATTGTATAATCAACTCTCGAATTTGGAGCTTTGGAATTGGCTGATAAAGCTTATCATCAGTTAAGATTACATTTTATTCTCTTGTTGGTTTTCCAGGTGACTTTATTAATAAGTAATGAAATTTTGTTAAAAGCACAGTATGAAAGGATACACCTAACTACCATAAAAAATAAAAAGAGCTAAAGTTTTTAAATTCTAGAAAGCTAGTGAAATGGGAGCTAGTGTACATAGAGGGTATTGAATACAATGGCTTTTAACTTTGATACTGTCCTCTCAATTCTCATGATCTTCAAAAGTTTGGGCCTTTGCTTATTGTCAAATGCACCGCTATATGAAATGGTTTCTATAGAGTTTTTTTAAATGCTTTAAATGAGGCCTTATTGGGATCTTCAGTCTCAAGCGTGTTTGAGGACATAAGGAGATGCAATGGAAATTAATTTCTCACTGGAAATTAAGGAATTGTCGAGTATCCCGAGAGACCTAGAAGAAACATTCAGAATAGAGATATTCCATAATCTTGGTATAGACGCACCACAGGCTGCCCCCACATTGTTTTACTTCATCTGGGGTTTTACTGCCTCTTTTGCCACTAGTTTCCAACCAAATTCAGACAACATTCTTTATCTATACCCATGTCTCCAGCTATGTCACCTTATCTTGGAACTACAGTGTGATTGTTGGCAATGATATTTATTTCATGAGGTTTGTGGTTTCTTTTTCCGTAGTTGCTACACTGCAAAATCTTTTCTTGGTTCTCTGTATCATCTGTAATAAACTTTACATTTGCAAGTGCTTCTTTTGCTGAAACTCTAGTTAGCTTGGAAATCTCTTGTGTACTTTTTTTTTTCTGTCCTCTCTCTCTCTCTCTCGACTTTCTTCTCTATTCTTGAATTCATCTTTTATAATGGTCATCTGTTAAAAGTAGACACAAAATGACTGCTTCTGAACTTATACCCCATAGAACTGTCTACATGATACTGTTCTTTGGCCTGTAGGCCCTGATAAAAGGTCCTAGCTCTTTCGTTGTGTTATGTCAGTAACGGCTGTGCTTTCGAGTCAAGAGAAGGGTAAACAAACACATCCCATTGCACATCAAATTTAGCTTTACTGCTTAACCTAATCTGGGAAAAATTAAGAACTGAGCTGGATTAAGAAGTATGTTTAACCCCTAGGGTTGGTTCAAGTGGTAAGATCCTTGGTCTTGGTGGTATGCTCCTTCTAGGTCTAAGGTTCGAACCCTTGGGTGCTAACAATTTTTAGAGGCCATCAGATTGGGAGAATTTCCACTTGAATTACTTGAAGTGCACTTGCTAGAAACTCCTTGCCGAGGGCCTGTGCACCTTTGGGATTAGCTGGGACAGAGTTCCAGACACCCGGTGCCAATATAAAAATGTATGTTTACCGGCTGAAGTAATATCCCCTATATCTAAGGGAAGGGAATCCCACAGTTTGGTGTGCAAGGTCCTATTCAACATAAAAATTGGAATAACGCAAGATTTATGGCTGAAAGGATTAGGAAGCATGCCTTGGTTGGCAACTCCAATAAAAGTGGTAAACTGTCAATTGATAAACCCATGCATTTTTTGGTTGTGCTTAAATGCACTTGCCAAAATATTTGTGTGAAACACAAGTTTTGTGGGCGCCTCATTTTTCTCCCAACTTATCTATTTGAGTAGCATTCATCCCACTGCACACGGGCGTGTACAACCAAAGGGACAGGAACAGAATAAGAAAGCATGCATAAGAAAGTGCAACTTCCAGGGATAGAAAAATGTTCATTGGATCCCAAGCTAATGGACCTTATAGTTTGCAGTTCTGTTTCCAGAGGAACAATTCTTTCATGCATTTGACCAGTATTTTCATTTTAACTTATAGTTTGCAGATCTTTTTCCAGGGGAACAATTCTTTCATGTATTTGACCAGCTCTTTCCATTTTATTCATCAAATAAATTTTACTTCTTGTTTGCATCCCGTGAACTAGCACGCACAAGCAATGCTCTTGTATATGTCCCATATAGTTTGGCTTTTGCCTATTCTTATGATCAAAAAAATTTTGTTTACCAATAAAAAAAATTATTTATAAAAATAAAAATTCTTATAACTCCTGAAGCATTATTCTTGTTAAAAATTCTTGTTAACTCCTGGTTTAGGTCTGAATTTTTAACGGGAGCACCAGCCTTTGAAAAGTTAGAACCTGGTTTAATGCTAATCTGAAGCAACATAATCCTAATGTACCCGCATGAAAATGTATGCACCCACCTGCATGATAAAAACAGTATTGGCTTTCAGTGTGCTGATATGCGTGCTTCTCCAATCCTTGAAGTTCACCTGCATATTTTTTCTATTGGTATTAGAAACTAACAAAATAAACATGGAAGGGATGCAATATGTGTCTTCCGTTTTAGTCCAATTACATCTGATAGAAAAAATTTCCAGAGTGAGGTTTTTCTTGGGAGGTTGTTTTTGCATATTAGTGACATTTGTGTTTGTTCTGCAGAAGGCGACACTCCATCAAAAGTGGCTAAAGTGGATATCCCATCTACGTCACATGGTGGCGTAGTGCCAGGATCATCGGGCATTGGATATCCTCAACCAACTTTGAGCACAATGCAGCCAATGTATGTTCTCTGTTTGAAATTTTCTCCCGAGATTTTCTGCTACACATTTATCTTGCATTTGATCTGATGTAAAAGTAGATCTGAATTTTCACCTTATCTTACAGTACTGAACACTGTTTTTAGGCGATCTCCACTTTAGCTAATGCCTTGAGTTTTTTTTTTTTTTTTGGGGGGGGGGGNGCCTTGGTACCAACAGTATCCTGCAGTTTCAGTTCCTCCTCCTCCCCCATTGGGTTATGCACAACAGCCATTGTTTCCTGTGCAGAACATGAGGCCACCTTTACCATCAACCACATCACCTGTGCTACAGCCTTCACAGATTAATCCTCCAGGACTGCCCATATTCAATCCTGCCCCTGTATCACAACCATTGTTTCCTGTTGTTGGGAACAACAATATGGCTACTCAGAGTTCACCCTTTTCTGCTCCCACGCTTTCGACAAGTATTCTATCAAGCTCTCCAACAGAAGTTAAAGGCTCAATTGATGCACATTCAGGTGCTAACACTTCCGTGACAAGCAATTACCAAGCACTAAGCATTCCAGGTTGGATACATCTTAAAATTGATTTATGTAAAAGGCTCTTTTGAATTTTGGTTTTCTATCAACATAAAAAACATTTTAGAATATACCAATAAAATTGTTAAGTTCAAATTTAAACAAACCATCATTCATGAAATTATATCATTTTATATTCTTGATGTTGGGATATCATTGGTATCACTAGATGTTTCTGTATGTTATGTCGTGGACTGAGTATTGTTTAATCAGATGTGCTTAGATGTATCTTCTATAAATCATTTGTATAAGATCCTCTGCTCTCTTCTTCAGAAACAGTATAGCTATCAGGCTATGAATTGCATGCATGTATCGCCTCTTGACAGTATGGATTATTGCTTGCTTGCCTAGGGGCTGTGTGATGCCCATGTTTTTTTGGTACCATATAAAATTAGACTACATTGTCTTTTTAGGACTTTAAACAGAGGAGTCTCCCGCTTCTGGTATGATTTTCAATTGATTTGTTAAATTTAGGAGATTCCTTGTTTCTCTCTTTTATTTATGTTTCTTATTTTTCTTGTGTAGTTGCTATGCAATTTATCGTGTCAATAGGTATATGTAAGATTTAGATATTGCCGGTAGATGTTTGCCAAATGATAAAAAAAAAAATCCTTGAAACATAGAATGATGCACCTCATAAGATAAGTTCCATCATGATGTTTGAAGAATACATTTTTTTTTAATCTCACCTTAAGTTTCTCAATCTCACCCTGTACCACTTGGTCAATCTTCCATTGCTCTTGTATCTCTTACTTTGTACACTTAACTTTAGTCTCTACACATATGTTAAGGAGTAAATTGGTCTCTACTCTGTTATTTTTGTAATCTCTCTCTCTCTCTCTCTCTCTCTCTTTGTGCGTAGACATAAAACCAGCCCCTAAGGCTTGGCTCAATTGGTAAAGGCCTTGGGTTTGGGGGTATGCTTCCCCTAGGTCTAAGGTTCAAATTCCCTTGGGTGCAAACAATATCTAGGGGCCATCAGACTCGGAGATTTTTCCCTTGAATTACTCAAGGTACACTTGCAGGAAACTTATTGCCGAGGGTCTGTGCACCTCCGGGATTAGTCGGGACGCTGTTCCTAGACACCCGGTGCCAATAAAAAAAAAAAAAAAAAAACATAGACATAAAACCATCACCTAAGAGCATCCTTAATGGATTAGCTAAAAGCTGAATCCATCACATATTTAGCTATTAGACTCCAGAATATCATCACAATGGATTAGCTAAAATCCAAATATTTGGACTTTAGCTACAATGAACACCAAAATTATTTCCAAATTTGCTAGTTACTGAAGATACACCAAATGTATATTTTATCATTTATTTCTCTCTACTTTCATGTCTACTTTCAAGTTGAATGAAAGTAATATTACTAGGTGATATTTGGGGGGCATGACTTCAAGTAAATTAACTACTTTCAAGTAGATGTCTATATTTTCTAAGTAACTATTAATGCATGGCTAATGTGCTGGAGGGGCCTCGCATGGTATCAGACCTTCTTTTTTTTGTTTAGAATATGATTACTAATTAACATAATTTAATTAGAATATGATTACTAATTAATATATAATAAGTAGAATGGTAAAATATGATAAAATAAAATAAATTAATAATTAAAAAAATTAAATATTTTTTTAATTATTAATTACTCATTACTATATAATGAATAAATGGATAATCCAATGTGGGGAATAGACAAAGCCAAATTCATCTTATATTATTTTATTGTTATATAAAGAAAAAATAGCTATTCCAATGTGGGAACTTATGTGAATGGAATAGCCAAAAGCCAAATTCATTTCACATTCATCAAAAGTGTCCTTTAACTTTAGCGAATTCGTTGAGGATGCTCTTATATGTGAACAAAGTGTTCTTTTATGAGAAACTTTCCTGCTGGTGCTGTGTGTTTGGGCCTGCTATTGGTATCAATGCTACACCAGTTTGATTTGTTTTGTTTTTAAGGCGTCTTGTAATTTTAAACTGCTTTCATATGATACCACTATTTCTAGAAGTTGAACTTTGATACTTGTGTCACGCTGTTCTGCTGTGTAATTGCTTGCCATATGTTCATCTTCCATTCCTAATTGGCGCCTTTGTTGTTTATAATTATGTTGATTTTGTGAATCTTTGTAATTTAATGCATTTTTTATGCTTACTTTAGGTGGGCCATTGATCAATTCACATTCTTATGCATCTGGTCCAAATACTGGTGGTCCTTCAATTGGACCACCCCCAGTAATTGCAAACAGAGCTCCTGCTACACAGCCAGCCACTAATGAGGTCTATCTAGTTTGGGATGACGAGGCAATGTCCATGGTTAGTCCCTTCCCCCTCTTAAAAGTCTGTAAAGGATGCTTTTGACTATTATAATTCTTACTAAATGTGGCTATTGCAGGAGGAAAGAAGAATGTCCTTAATGAAGTATCAGGTGCATGATGAAACTAGCCAGGTAAGTTATACTACTCTTTAAACTATGGAGTTGCTTTCGCATCTAACCAGATGGTAGGCTTTGCTTTTTAGCATTTTCAGATTCAATTTTTTATGCTTTCTTTCTTATTTAGAGGATATTTTCAAATTTTTCCTCTTCAAAAGTGGTACACACTTGTTTAAGAATGTGCCAAGTCATTTAATCATTGTGTTTTTCTTCTGTTAACCCATTCGGTTGATGGACATGTAAACTGCCATTCGGTTTGCATGCAATGCCACCACTCTTGTGGGCATCAAAAAAAGCAAGTAGGTATTTACATTATTTTTGCTGGTAATTAGTAATTATTTCGTCAAGCTTGCTGCCAGGATTCTCGAACCTAGCATTGTAGTCAGTCAAGAGCAATGTGTATGTATTTTCGCTTGAGATTTGGATTTACCTGTTGTTATTCAATGTCCCTATGCTTGATTCCGAAGTTTGGGGTTTTGGGTGGAACAAGGTCTTAACCATCAGATTTTTGCCTATTCATACAAATTGTTTTATGGTCGATCAGTGAATTTCAGACTTGGCCAGGTCAGCTTCTTTTGCAAAGTTTGGTATCTCTTGCTTAGGACCAAGCTTTATGACATATCTGGTTTGCCCAAGTAGTTGATGGACATGGTTTCTTTCTGATTGTCCGTATGGTAATTTATATGTTTCAGATGAGCTCTATTGATGCAGCCATAGACAAAAGAATATTGGAGAGCAGGCTAGCTGGTCGAATGGCCTTTTAAAAATCAAATGGGGGGCCATGATGAAATGTTGAAATGTTTCTGTCAATGCATTGTGCCTAAAACATTGTCGGCAGTCATTTTAACAGCAAGGCAATGCCCTGATCTTGGTTCCACCGACGTCTTGTAATTGGCCACTCAAAATTTATTCGTGTGTTGTATCCTTTGCAAGAGAGGTTGGAAGGAGTAACTTTTTTTTTTTGTAATTTTATTTAGGGAATGAGGGGTCTCCAGAAAAGCTGCAGAACATTTTTTTTTCCTTTAATATTATTTTTTCTTCTATCCTTGAATTTTCTTTTTCCAAAAAAAAAAAAAAAACTAGGATCTGTTCTTAGAACCCTTTTAACATCTAATCCAGTGCCACCTTCAAATCATTATGGTTTTATGTCTTTGTACACAACTTTTGCTTAATGGTGTCTTCAACTTTTATGAATGGATCGGCTTTAACATCCCTTTAAAATGGGGAAAAGAAAAATACCGAATTCGATTCATGTCAAGAAATTGAGAATGGCGATTGCATCATGGAAGATATTTTGATTGAAGATGAGAAAATTGTAATTTGCTTCTGCTTGAAGTGTGTGTATATATATATAGATTTTATGTTTATGTACGGATTTGGGTACCGAAGTGAAGATTGGTCTAAGTCTAGTATGTACAATGCGTCTTCTAAAATCAACCTTCATGTTTGGTCTCTTGTTTGAAGTAGACTAGATTTTGAAAATACTTGTGCAACCTCGTTTGTTTTCAGAAATAAGATTAGATAAGATGAGTTTGAAAAAATTGAATTGTTTATTTTATTTTGTATTAAAATTTGAAAAAGTTGTAATGATTAGGTAAGAGAAGATGAGATGAATTTAAAAAAGTTGAATTGTTTATTTTATTTTGTATTGAAATTTAAAATAGTATAATGATGAAATGGGGATGAGATGAGATGAGAGTTTTCTGAAAACAAACGAGGTAATTTCAAATCTGTCCTTATTCTACCGAGTTTAATTAGATTTTCATTTACTTTAAAGTGCAAATCTCTTTGAGAGGCTATTACTCCAACGCACGTTAAAGGCTACATTTTTCTATAATTATTTATTCAAATATTCTTGTATGAAATTCACATATTGTACCTATAGTGTTAATTTGGTACAAGGCCCAATAAAAGATTGGACTACAAAGGCAACGGCAATAAGTTTTTTTTTTTTTTTTTTCTCTTTTTAATTTGAAGTCCATCCTAAAGATCCGACTTCTGCCCTTCCGGGTTTTAAAGAAATTGAATTTGAGTGAATGGTATTCAGTTAAATTTTGTCTATTTAACTTTTATTTAAAGAGTAGTGCTACTCATAAGTCCCACACCTTATGCATCCATTTAAAAACATGTCATTTTATCTTTTTATCTTATTTTACTTACTAGCATGTCTGTAATCATTTTCATTACGTAGATAAAAAGGTAAAATGACATTTTTAAGTGGGTGTGTAGGATATGAGGCTTATGTCTAGAATTTTTCTTATTTAAATTCGGTAAGTTCAAATTTTTGATCAAGTTGGATTTTATGTTCACCAACAATTCATTTATATTTGATTGACTTCAACTTATTTATGAACTGTCTCTTTTTTATCAAATAGATTATTTGTATTATAAATAGATTATTTTTATCTACAAATTTTGACTTTTTGCTAATATATTTATAAAGTTGATATACGCATATATCAATGACTATATTTATAAAGATTTAAGTATCTTGGTTAGTGATTTCCTATAATCTATTTAAATATTAGAAATATTCTCATTATAAATATAAATGTAAATATAATATTATTAAAAATAATAATACAAAATTATTGGAGTTTTTACAAGTCGAGCTAAGCCTTTATATGACTAATATTGTTTAATAATCCATCATTATTTTATATTTGTGAACGGTTTATTTAATAAACGAATCGAGTCAAATTCAAATTTGACGTAGTTTATTTTAAGTGACTTATTGAGTAGTCTTGTTTATTTGCAGTCCTATATGATGTAATATTTCTCTCAATAAGAGGAATTAGAGATGAGAGACGCTAGGGACCGATCGGGTGTCATATATTGTTTTACACTAGTGAATAAAAAAAATGCCACGTATGACTTTCAGTAATATTGAGAAAAAGACCCGCATATAGCATATCACAACTTTTATATTCTCCTCAAACCGTGCGCCCGAGATATCTCTCTTCTATTATCCAGTTTTCTCTTCTCCAGTTGATATGAACCCGTAGGAATGGAATCTCTTGAACCTACTATCAATTTGAAAACTCACTCAAGAAAGTCAAAATCAAGTCAAGGATGGAGAATCTAGACCCGATGAGAACTCATTTTAAGAATCTAGATTATATTAAAATCTAGACCCGTTGAAGAGCATATCTCAAGAATCTAGATTACAAGGAGGAACGTCACAAAGGTTGTAATTACTTATGATAAGTTTAAAAGTTCAATTAAGAACAAAATGAGTAAATTCAACTCACAATTAAAATTCAATATAGTCTACTCTTCAAATGAAGCTACAAAGAGTATTTAAACCAAAACTTAATTGAAAATCTAGCCAAAATAAAGTCCTTTCTCCCAAAAACACCCCTGGATGAATAGTGTCATGGCTGCTACAATAATGCTACAGTAACTCGGCTCTTGAAATCCTAATTCCTAAACAGTAACTTTCCAAATAAGTCATTGGCAACAATACAAAGCCTTCCCAAAACCCTAGTTCATAATAAATAAGATATATGTGGGCCAAGCTTCCTCAAGTCCACTTATTCTAAACTAATAAAATAAATCATTTAACCAAATTGAAAATATCCAATAATAATAGGCCATATCTCTAAGTCATGTCTTCTACAGCTTGAATCAAGTAGATCAAAACTAGTTCTCATTCTTTCAAGCCCACCTTGAGTGTTGGGTTCTTGCTAGTTTCATCCCAAATAGATTACACAAATCCTTACATTGCTTCATTGATCTTATAATTGACCCATCTAGAACTTGCAAATGATTTTTAAGACTAGGTCCACCTTGGTTCCCATCATTCCTCGTTTTCTCAAAAGGATTCGATCTCGAATCGACACCTGCATCAAAGGGAAAAATGTTAGTAATATTGAAAATAGCATAAACATGATACTTACATGGAAGATCCACTTTATAAGCATTATCATTAATTTTCTTAAGAGCTTGAAAAGGTCTATCCAAGTTACACATGTCATTAACAAGCAAAAAAATCAAAGCTAAAGGAGTAAGTGGCTTAAAACCATAAATAATTTCAAAAGAACAAAAAAGAAATAGTAGTATGCAAGGTTTTAATATATGCATGCTCTAATAAGGGCAAATGATACTTCTGAAAACGTCCATGTAACAATTCATGAATGGCAAATGATATTCCCACAAACATTCATGAAACACATCTAAAGTTTTCCTTACACCAAAATTACCACTCCAATTATATTCAAACTCAATGAATGGCAATCAATACTTCCACAAACGTTCATGCAACACATTATTGAATGGCAAATGATACTCTCATAAATGTTCATGAAACACATATAAAGTCTTCCTTACACCAAAATTATCACTCCAATTATATGCAAATTCAATGAATTGAAAGCAATACTTCCACAAACATTCAGGCAACATGTTAATAAATAGCAAATGATGCTCCCACAAACGCACATGCAATATGTCAATGAATGGCAAATGATACTCCCACAAAGGTTCATGCAACTCGTCTAAAATCTTCCTTACACCAAAGTTACCCAACAAACCACCATGTCTATCACACACAAGCAAGTTACGCATAAAACTACTAGGCACACAAAGTCTATTATCTCTTAACAAGTACCAATCTAGTTTATCGAACTTACCAAACGATGCTTTCTCACATGTTCCATACAGACTAGCAAAGTCATTGTCATTAGCATGCAATTTCTTCTCATATTCAAATCTCAATAACTTTACACTTAAAATAAAAATAGGACATACCTCCTTACTAATGCATTAACTACAAAATTTTCCTCACCATGTGTGTTTTTGATTACATGAGGAATAGTCTCAATACAGTTCTCCCACTTAGATCCATTCTAGTCAATAACTTACCTTATCCCTTCAAGTGTGTTAAGGACTCGTGTTCTTCAAAGAAAAGTCGGTAGGAATTGTCGCACCTGGCACAAAATCAATGTAGTACTCTAGCTCCCAAATAGGTAGCAATCCACTTCATATCATAAAAATAGGGTGACAAGAGACTTACCTTATTTTGACCTAATTTGGCTAGAAGTCTCCTCTATTTAGAATTAGGCTTGTGCCATGCCACATTTTATTTGGAGAGCAATAAATCAAATCACATAAACGACACCAAACTTCGAGCATTTTTCGATCAGGGGAGAATGCCAATAGTATGGTTAGACGACCCTCTCCTTCTTGGCTAGTCCCTTATTCTTCATGACCAAGGACACTCAAATCATTAAGTTTGTTACTCTTTTCTTATCTCTAGTGAAATTCAACAGAGATACTAAGAGTACGTATTTTCTTCCATTTTTCCATTCTCTTTTCATCTTGGTCGTTTATCAGATTTTTAGAGCCCATAGATGCTTGTCATGTGTCAACTTTAGATCAATTAGATAATTGGAAGTAGATGGTTATTATTCCCTAAAAAATGGGGCTTAGTGGGTATTATATAAGGAGTGGACTTCATTTTGTTATTCACGATATAGTGGGGCTCTGTTTCTATACTTCATGTGTGAATAGGAAATCTGAAATTTTGATCCGATTCTACAATATTATCTATTCAATGCATTTTTTTTTTTTTTTGTTATTGCATTATATCTAAAAATTCTGAGGCATAAGATTATGTCCTGCTTTGATTTTCGACTCTATCATGAGATATAACAGTGGCCTCTGTTTTGAGTGTAATTAGTTTGGTGATAGTAATTTATGTTCAGCTTGACTAATCATAAGTATACACAACTCTGTCACAGGAGTAAACGTGGTCTTTGTTTGTAATGTTGTTCAGTACGCTTATGTCTAAGGTCTTTCATCTATATTATTATTGTGGTAATAAAATGCTTTTGAAAATACCAATGCCATCTTTTATAAACAAGTAGATCCATATTTTATCGAACCACTTGTTTATGCATTATGTAACTTACTCGTATTTACACATTAGTATAGATTTACTGCTTATTGAGTCGGTGAACCCAACCCTTTAATTATCTCCATCATTTTTTTTCTAGATAACTTTGATGGTTGTGACAACTGGAATTATGGGCGTGTGACAAGATTTTAAAACAAATATGAGTTGAGTGACAAATGGCATAAATAGAATGGTGATATTTTAGAAAATATATAGTAACGTTGAGTTTACTTTATTTGATATGATTTGTTTTAGATATTTGATTTTGGAGGATTATAAGTATGTTTTATATTTTCTCGACTTCAAAGTTAAAAGGTTCACCCTGAGAATAAATGCCACTGCATGGGAAAGAGCCACTAGCGCGAGATCATATTCCTCGAGCACGTAATCACAACCATCACCTCAACCATGCCATAAAAACACAAACACCGGATGGAAAAGAAATAGCATACTTTCTGCATCTTTTTTAGAATCAGAAGAAAGAAAGCATATAGTTCAATGGTAAACATACATTCATTTTCTTTTCTTTTCTTTTCATTTTTCTTCTTTCAAGTTTTTCTTGCATGTTTGTTTTGATTTAAATATTGTCAAACATAATACAACTAACTGATATTAGAATATGAAACTAGACACCGATTTATATAAATAAGACAACAACAAACACACTTTTAGATTTAAAAGAATCGCTTACTCTATATAATGGGTTGAAATTTTAATTTTAATTTGTATTGCACTTGCTTATTTAGGAATAGGAAGCTTGGGTCTTTTCTTCCCCAATTTTTCGTTGAAAACTGTGGTATGTTTATCAAATCTAATTTGCAGTTTCTCAAGATAAGTACACATAAGTTGTTCGGTAAAATGTTTGAATTAGATTTTCACAATAGAAATGTAAGTCTAATTTCTGATTTGTTGATTTTGATGCCTGAAAGCAGTTAAAATATAGTTTAGAGAAGTTTTATGTTTTGATATACAAAAATGAAACTTAAAAAGGAAAGACAAAGTTGAGTCGTACTTTTTTATTTTTTAAACATTTGAATAAACATATTGGTAGTGGAGCCAAATAACACATGGTGTATTATTCTACCACAGTTACTATTTTTTTGTAAACGTATTTAAAATCCTAATGTGATTTTTTTTTTTTTATGGAATAAAGAGAAGAAACTTATTTTAGTTCTGTGAAATAAAGTCAACAAACTAATCTCACGGTAATAAATTGAGTAAGTTTGTCAAATATATTAAACTTTATTTAGTAATGCACTTACTATTTTTTTAGCCTCTATTTTTCATCGGAAACTATATTTTGTTTGTTAAAATCATTTTATAGTACTTCAAGAGACATGTTAGAATTGAAATTTCTAAATGATTTAGATTATTGACATTGTGATTGATAATGAATTATTTCAGATTTTTTTTTAAATTTTTCTCTATGTACTGTTCAACATAATCTATGCTCATGGTGTACAACATGTTAAAATTGTATTGTTAATAGTTATACACATTTTGAAATTGACGGTAATCATACATAAAATTTCTTTGAGTTTTGTTTTTCCTTTAAAATCACTTTTTATTTATAAAGAAGGCAAGACCAAGCCCACACATTGTGCGGTCAATAGGCTAATAATAATAAATCTTAAGCCTGTGCAGAAAAACTGCTAGGCCAACTCGCCCGCTTGACCTAACCAGACCGATCCGATAAAGTTGATTTTACTTAAATTCAGTTTAAACATCATGCAACCCAATAAATGTAGGGTGAAACCGACGATGTGAGTCTCCAAACCAACCCAACCCAACTCATATAATTTATAGAACTGCTTGTTTATGCATTATGTAACTTACTCATATTTACATATTAGTATAAATTTGCTGCTTATTGAGTCGGTAGACTCACCCCTTTGTCTTCACCATTTTTTTTTTCTAGATGACTTTGATGGTTGTGACAATTGGAATTATGGGCATGTGACAAGATTTTAAGACAAATATAAGTTGAGTGACAAATGGCATAAATAGAATGGTAAGATTTTAGAAAAATATGTAGTAACGTCGATTTTCCTTTATTTGAAATGATTTTTTTTAGATACTTTTTTTTTATAATATTTTTTTAGATACTTGATTTTGGAGGGTTATACGTATGTTTTATATTTTCTCAACTTCAAAGTTAAAAAGGCTCATCCCGAGAATAAGTGTCATTGTATGGGAAAGAGCCACTAGCGCGAGATTATTTTCCTCGAGCACATAATCACAACCATCACCCCAACCATGCCATAAAAATGCAAGCACCAGATGGAAAAGAAATAGCATGCTTTCTGCATCCGTTTGAGAACCAAAAGAAAGAAAGCATATAGTTCAACGGTAAAGATACATTCAATTTCTTTTCTTTTCATTTTTCTTCCTTCAAGTTTTTCCTGCATGTTTTTTTTTTTTTTTGGTTTAAATACTATAAAAAATAATACAACTAACGGATATTATAATATAAAACTAGTCACAGACTTATATAAATAAGACAACAACAAACACACTTGTAGATTTATAAGAATCGCTTATTCTATATAATGGGTTGAAATTTTAATTTTAATTTGTATTGCATTTGTTTATTTAGGAATAGGAAAGTCGGGTCTTTTCTTCCTCAGTTTTTCGTTGAAAACTGTGGTGTGTTATCAAATCTAGTTTGTGGTTTCAAAACATAAGTGCACATAAGTTGTTTGGTAAAATGTTTGAATTAGATTTTCACAATAGAAACATAAGTCTAATTTCTGATTTATTGATTTTGATGCCTGAAAGCAATTAAAACATAGTTTAGAGAAGTTTTATGTTTTGATATACAGAAATGAAGCTTAAAAAGGAAATACAAAATTGAGTAGTACTTCTTTATTTTTCAAACATTTGAATAAACATATTGGTGGTGGAGCCAAATAACACATGGTGTATATATTCTACCACTGTTACTATTTTTTTGTAAACATATTTAAAATCCTGATGTAGTTTTTTTTTAAGGAATAAAGAGAAAAAAAATATTTTAATTCTGTGAAATTAAGTCAACAAACTAATCTCACGGTAATGAATTGAGTAAGTTTATTTAACATATTAAACTTTATTTAGTAATGCACTTGTTATTTTTTTAGCCTCTATTTTTTCATCGAAAACTATATTTTGTATGTTAAAGTGATTTTATAGTACTTCAAGAGATGTGTTAGAATTGCAATTTCTAAGTAATTTAGATTATTGAAATTGTAATTGATAATAAATTGTTTCAGATTTTTTTTTTAAATTTTTCTCTATGTACTATTCAACATAATCTATGCTCATGGTGTACAACATATTAAAATTGTATTGCTAATAGTCATACACATTTTGAAACTGATGGTAATCATACATAAAATTTCTCTGAGTTTTGTTTTTCCTTTAAAATACTTTTTATTTATAAAGAAGGCAAGACCAAACCCACACATTGTGCGGTCAATAGGCTAGTAATAATAAATTTTAGGCCTGTGCAGAAAAACTGTTAGACCAACTTGCCCGCCTGACCCAGCCTGGACCGACCCGTTGAAGTTGATTTTCCTTAAATTCAGTTTGAACATCATGCAACCCAATAAATATAGGGCGAAACCGACGATGTGAGTCTCCAAACCAACCCAACCCAACTCATATAATTTATAGAACTACTAGTTTATGCATTATGTAACTTACTCGTATTTACACATTAGTATAGATTTGCTGCTTATTGAGTCGGTCGACTCACCACTTTATGTCCACTATTTTTTTTCCAGATAACTTTGATAGTTGTGACAATTGGAATTATGGGCATGTGACAAGATTTTAAGAAAAATATGAGTTGAGTGACAAATGGCATAAATAGAATGGTGAGATTTTAGAAAATATGTAGTAATGTTGATTTTACTTTATTTGAAATGGTTTTTTTTAAATATATTTTTTTTATAATATTTTTTTAGATACTTGATTTTGGAGGGATATACATATGTTTTATATTTTCTCGACTTCAAAGTTAAAAAGGCTCACCCCTAGAATAAATGCCACTACATGGGAAAGAGCCACCAGCGCGAGATCATATTCCTTTAGCATATAATCGCAACCATCACCCCAACCATGCCATAAAAATGCAAACACCGGATAGAAAAGAAACAGAGCATACTTTCTGCATTCCTTTGAGAACCAGAAGAAAGAAAGCATATAGTTCAACGGTAAAGATACATTCAATTTCTTTTCTTTTCATTTTTCTTCCTTCAAGTTTTTCCTGCTTTTTTTTTTTAAAAATAATATCAAACATAATACAACTAATTGATATCAGAATATGAAACTAAATACCAACTTATATGAATAAGACAACAATAAACACACTGGTAGATTTATAAGAATTGCTTACTCTATATAATGGGTTGAAATTTTAATTTTAATTTGTATTGCACTTGCTTATTTAGGAATAGGAAGCTTAGGTCTTCTCTTCCCCAGTTTTTCGTTGAAAACTGTGGTATGTTTATCAAATCTAGTTTGCAGTTTCTCAAGATAAGTACACATAAGTTATTCGATAAAATGTTTGAATTAGATTTTCACAATAGAAACGTAAGTCTAATTTCTGATTTGTTGATTTTGATGCCTGAAAGCAATTAAAACATAGTTTTGAGAAGTTTTATGTTTCGATATACAGAAATGAAGCTTAAAAGGAAAGACAAAGTTGAGTAGTACTTTTTTATTTTTTAAACATTTGAATAAACATATGGGTGGCGGAGCTAAATAATGCATGGTGTATATATTTTACCACTGTTACTATTTTTTTGTAAATGTATTTAAAATCTTGATGTAGTTTTTTTTAAGGAATAAAGAGAAAAAACTTATTTTAGTTCTGTGAAATAAAGTTAACAAACTAATCTCACGGTAATGAATTGAGTAAGTTTGTCTAACATATTAAACTTTATTTAGTAATGCACTTGCTATTTTTTTAGCCTCTATTTTTTCATTGGAAACTATATTTTGTATGTTAAAGTCATTTTATAGTATTTCAAGAGAAGTGTTAGAATTGGAATTTCTAAGTCATTTAAATTATTGACATTGTGATTGATAATGACTTGTTTCAATTTTTTGTTTTTTTAATTTTTCTCTATATACTGTTCAACATAATCTATGCTCACGAGAATATAAGGAAACCAATCAAACCTAAGAAAGACGCCCCCCCCCCCCACTCCCTCTCTTCTCTAGAAAACCCCCGCTCCCTCTCTAGAACTCTCCAGACTCCAGTTCATCCGTGAGGGGTGGGGAGCTTCGGCTCCTCCCCCCTCCCCCCTGCCCTTTTATTTTTAGTCTATAGTTTTTGCTGTGCTTTTTGTTTTTTCAGGCCAAATAAGGAGGAGAACCGTCCGAGTCGTTCCAGCCGTCAACCTCCTACACGCGCCTCACCGGTAGGACGCCCAGCCGCCGATCTTCAAGTCAACCAAATCCGGCGTCCATCGGAGCGGCGCGTAACCCGCACGCGCGGGACGAAGATTTCGGATCCAGCCGGCGCGTGGCCTTCACGCGCCACCAAGGAGCCATCTGCTAACGCCACGCGCGGTTTCCGCGGATTCTCTGACTCCGGACCTTCGAAGAGTGACCGACGGTTTTCCTCCCAACATGAATAGTGTCCGGCAGCGCCACAGATGACCGCCTGTGCACTGTTCACCCGCATTTTGATATTGGCTGTCCTTTGTTTTCAGTGTTTTTTTCTCAGTATTTGTGTTGTTTTATTTCTCTGGTTGGTTGTTGTTTTGTTGACCCGAGCGAGGTGGTTGAGCTTTTGGATCGGACGTAATCTGGGGCAAGAGCTATTCGAGAGTGGTGAGAGATGCTACAGCTGGTGATCGTACGGCCGGCTGTTGTGGTCCGTACGTTAACTGGGTACTCGCTCAGTCTGGGCTCGAGATGCCGATGCTTGCGGTGGGCGTGTCGTCCGGGTTCTCACCAGTGCTTGCGGTCCTGTTTGTTGTTAGTTTGTTTAGTTGTAGTTGTTTCNTGGTGAGAGATGCTACAGCTGGTGATCGTACGGCCGGCTGTTGTGGTCCGTACGTTAACTGGGTACTCGCTCAGTCTGGGCTCGAGATGCCGATGCTTGCGGTGGGCGTGTCGTCCGGGTTCTCACCAGTGCTTGCGGTCCTGTTTGTTGTTAGTTTGTTTAGTCGTAGTTGTTTCGTTTTTTTAGTATGTAATTTATTAGAATAGGCTATTGGATTTAATGTCCATAGCTGTGTCCCATACTCATCCTCCTTAGGAGGATTGAAGGGGCCTGCAAGTTCTGTTTATACAAAACGCTTTCTCTGTGTTGAGAAAGTTTTTAGAAGTTAAGACAATGTCCGTCACAATGTAATTTGTGTATGGAGAAGCCCCAGAGCTGCTGCGTAGTTTGGCTTAAAGTTTGGATTATCCATGTACTGATAAGTCAACAGTTGTAACTTCGGACCATTAATGAAATGAGACTATTTCTATAAAAAAAAAACATAATCTATGCTCATTGTGTAGAACATGTTAAAATTGTATTGTTAATAGTTATACACATTTTAAAACTGACGGTAATCATACATAAAATTTCTCTGAGTTTTTTTTTTCCTTTAAAACACTTTTTATTTATGAAGAAGGCAAGACGAAGCCCACACATCGTGCGGTCAATAAGTTAGTAATAATAAATTTTAGGCTTGTGCAGAAAAACTGCTAGGCCAACTCGCCCACCTAACCTAGTTCGGACCGACCCGATAAAGTTAATTTTGTTTAAATTCAGTTTGAACATCATGCAACCCGATAAATGTAGGGCGAAACCGACGATGTGAGTCTCCAAACCAACCCAACCCCAACTCATATAATTCTTGAAATGCGTTTTGCGCTTCAGACTGCATCAAACCCTAGACCTAAGCTTCTCTTTCTCTCTCTAAGGACTAAGTTTGATTAGAAACAAAACCTATCTTCCCCTCCATTCATCATCGCCCCTCACAAGTCACCAGTCGCCATAGTCACACTGATAAGGGGAACCATTGTTGACAAGGCTATAACTGCGTGTAAGAGAATCTTTCTTATGTCATTATCTTGTGTATAACTAAGATATTTTTTGCTTCAATCCTCTTGTTTATAGGTCTAAAGGAACTACCATGACAGATCAATTTGGTTTATGATCACTTAGGGCATGTTTGGACACTTGGAGTATTTCATAATTTTGTGAATGGTAGTGACATTTTATTGGGTTTTGAGAATGGAGGGAGAAAAAGTTGAATAAAAATATTGTAAAGTTAAAAAATTGATTGAATTAATTTTTTAATATTATTTTTGTTTTGAAATTTGTAAAAAGTTAATTGATTTTTGTGTTTTGTTTTGAGTTTTGTAAAAGTTGTATTGGCTTTTGTGTTTGGATAATGATTAGATGAAAAAGTTGAAGATTTGAAATTAAAGCGTTTTATGTTTGAGTGATGTTTAGAAATAAAATTATGAAAAATTTTGAGAATTCTTTACCTATCCAAACGTGCCCTTCCCTTTTTGGTTTGCCCTTGACCCATTTGGTTTCTCTGACAAAAGTGATTCCAGCATTTATTCAAGTTTGGTACTATATATCCTCCTCTCATTCTATTTTATTCAAATTTTTGTGGTTTTAGTTCACTCTGTTGGTTTGACCGTTGAGGTTCAATTTTAGGTTGTTCTCTTGTAGAACAAGGTCCACAATTTTACAGTCTGGCTAGAGGGAGTTTAGATCTCTATCTCGACCTTCTATTTTCTTTGTTTTTGAAAAAAAAAATATTTTGTTGTCGTTTTTGTTGCTATGTTAATTATTGTGAATCAATGTTTAAGTTCTTTCTTGTACTGGGTATAATTGAGGATTCTTTTTTATTTTTTGCTTGTGCATATATTGATAAAAAAAACCTATGGAAAAAAACTAATTTGAAATATCAAAATTTTACATTTTTTGTTGCAAAACTCTACATAGAAAGTTTTAAAAAGGCAGTCATATATATAGTCAATATATATTAAGTATTTCACATCTGTACCACTTGTAAGTTTTCTTGCTATATCTATATGTTGTGTTAATTAATACATACCGTCATTGGTGGACCCACTAAGGGGCAGGGGGTGGCCATAGCCCTCCAAAAGTTTGAAAAAAATATATATTAATTTTTCATGATTTAATAAGATTATATTAATCTTATCTTGTATTGGCCTCCTTTCTAAAAAATTATCTTGGCTCCTTCTATAAAATTATTGTGATCTTATAGATTATTTTAATCTAAAAATAAAAAAATATTTTATTTTAGTTTTAACTTTACTCGACCTCCTTAAAACATATTCCTAGTTCTGCCACTGCAGTGATACCGTCAATGTCTTGGATGGGACCTATGGCTTTGGTTTGGTGAAGTGACTATAACCTGACTTTATGTTTATTTAATAACAAATTAATATATTTGTAATTTAGATGACTACTTATCTAAATTAAAAGTAATTTAGAGATGACAATGCACTCTGTAAATCTTAAAACTTGCTTAAGATATTATTAAACCAGGAAACCAAGCACCACAATTTTTCTATATACTGCTGGTATATTGGGTGATGTGTATTGGTTTACTGTTGGCTCAGTAACTTATAACTGGCTGCTGCTTGTGTTGGAATTTTGTACATGCTGTCCATATGGGCTGGTTAGACTCTATTTTCTTCACTTGTTATGAACTTTTTACATGCTATTATTTTCTTTATTATTATTATTATTTACTTATAAAAAAATTCTTTATTATTTTTTTGGCTTAGGGCTGCTCCCGAGTTTTGCTACACAACCTCTACCACACTCCATATTTTTTAAAATTTTTAATATTTTTTTTATTTTTTTGAGTTTATTCTTTTTAAACTATTTCAAATTTTCTATTCATTATTCATATAATAAATATTTGATAAAAAAAAAATTAAAAAAATGTGATGTGTGGAAGTTGTGTGAATAATAGGAGATTGTGGTGATTTTTGGAAACAAATTGAGTTTGTTTGTACCTGTTTTAACTCACTCTAATACCTGTTTACTCATCCTGTGTTTCAGCCTTGCAAGATAAAGCAATTGAAGTTGATGCATAGGCTTTTCGGACAAGATTTATAATGACCAAGCAAGTAATTATGGGCTGAAGTAGACGGACAATGAAGCAACTGCCATGAAAGGCCCATTAAACGGTCCATATATCTCTTTTGTATCGACAATGAGAGAAATGATCTCGCATGGTATAAAAATTTTGCTACAACTGAAAGCAGTATGCTGAGGTCGAGGAGGAGAGTGCCACATCTTCACTTGATAGCCAAAGGGCTGTCCTGTTCTTGCTCCTCTTCCTTACACCATGCCACCCATCTCTGGCCTAATACACCACAGCAACAGCAACTAAAGCAGTTGGTCTCTCTCTTACAAAAACACTCATCGAACCGCCAAGCCACCCAACAAGTCCACTCTCACTTCATTACCTCTGGCTTTCTACACAGCCACCAGTCCACATCCTATGTCCTTCTCCTTGTTAACACTCTGCTCCGCTGCTATTCCCTCGGCCAATTCCCTCTAGAAGCTCTCCTGCTTTACAAAAACCTCAACCGTCTTTCCTTTGACAGCTTCACCTACACTTTCCTACTCCACACCTGTGCTAACTTACACTCTCTCTTCTCAGGACTTCAACTCCATGCTCTCGTCGTCAAAGTTGGTTTTCAGTCCCAAGTTTATGTCCAAACTGCTTTGGTATATGCATATGCAGTTTGTGGGTCTTTAGTTGAAGCCATGCATGTGTTTCATGAAATGCCTAAGAGGAACTCCGTAACCTGGAATGTCATGATCTCTGGTTTGGCGAAATGGGGTCATCTCCAACTTTCTCGTTCTCTCTTCGATCAGATGCCTACTCGGACTGTTGTGTCATGGACAGCTATCATTGATGGGTACACACGCATGAATCGACCCGATGAAGCTTTGTCTTTATTTCGAAGAATGGTTATTTATGAAGGTATAAAACCCAGTGAAATCTCTCTCCTTGCCATTTTTCCGGCTATATCAATTATGGGGGCCCTTAAAATCTGCCAATCGGTTCACGCTTATGGGGAGAAAAAAGGATTTAACATATCTAACATACGCATTACAAATTCTCTCATAGACTCGTATGCAAAATGTGGATGCATAAAGAGTGCATCAAGATTGTTCGAGGATACATCTGCCCAGAGGAAAAATCTGGTTTCTTGGACATCCATAATATCTAGTTTTGCAATGCACGGCATGGGAAAAGAAGCTATGGAGAGTTTCCAAAGGATGGAGGAAGTTGGAATGAAGCCGAATCGCGTAACTTTCTTGAGTCTTTTAAATGCCTGTAGTCATGGTGGACTGGTCGAGGAGGGGCTAAAATTTCTGAACAAGATGCTAAATAGTTATCAAATTGTGCCAGATATCAAGCACTATGGGTGTTTAATAGATATGTTGGGGAGAGCGGGGAGGTTAGAAGAAGCGGAGAAGATGGCATTGGGGATACCTGTCGAGATTCTTAATGTGGTGATTTGGAGGACACTTTTGGGTGCTTGTAGCTTTCACGATAACGTTGAGATGGGTGAGAGAGTCACCAGCAAGATATTGGAGATGGAAAGAGAATATGGAGGGGATTATGTGCTCATGTCCAATATTTTTGCAGGTGTGGGGATGTTTGGAGAAGCCGAGAGGCTGAGAAAATTGATGGATAAGAGAAATATCTTCAAAGTTCCAGGCCACAGTTTCGTCTGACTGAAGGTGAACGTGTGGGGATGTTTGGAGATGCTGAGAAGCTGAGAAAATTGATGGATAAGAGGAATTTCTTCAATATTCCCAGCCACTGTTTGGTCTAACTGAAGGTAAAGATGGATGATCATGTCTAGACAGATTCTCCTATATCCAAATGCTGGGGAGATAAGTAAATTGCTTGATGTCATGACAGATATCTCATCCGGAGTGCTTTTGTGTCATTGTAGACTGCCTCTCATGGGGTCTCTTCTCTTAACCTTCTCTTTTTGATTGGGTTAATTTTGGGAATCTGCATAAAAAGAGTGTTGTTATGATTTTATTTGCAGGATGAATTGGATTTCTGCAAGAAACCGGAACCAAAAGGGCCTCACTCCTGGACTTGCTAAGGATGAACTCTTTCAGAGGGAATCTATTTGATTTTTCTTCACTTCCACTTTCATGGATCGCTTTTATTTTGTCTGGCTATGGTGAGAACAAGTTCGAGGATGATCCATAGCTAAAGCAACAAGACCAGAAAAACTTTGTCCAAAATAATGGCCCATAATAGTACTTGGACGTTGATATGGTGCTCCGGTATCTAGAGAGAGAGTGTGTGTGTGTGAGAGAGAGAGTATATAAGTGCCTTTTTATGTTTGTAGTGATTCCCTCCTTTTATAGAGGTCTTATTCCCTTTAAAATAGTTGAGCCTTAACGATATTTTCACTTTTTAACATATCAGTTAACCCTCTTTTGACTTTACCTCTTCCTTTTATTCCTAATAATGGGTTTCCAATGGGCTGGATCTTAGTTCATTTTATATTCAACGGCAATGAAATCACTTTCAAAATAAGGTTAATCCTTTTAATATTTTACATGTTATAGTTCAATTTTGCGATATGTCATGTATGTTATAGGTTGTTTGATCTGTGTGTATTTCCAAGAGTCTTTTTTGCTTATAGATAAATGGAAACATGGTAAAATAGACAAATATGATCTAGACTCGGAATTTCCTTTACTAAAGTTGCAGCATTAATGATATTGATTGAAGATTTTTCATAAAGGAACTAAGGATGTTAATCGCAAAAACGAGATTTGAAATTACAAAGTATACATATCTTGTAATATTTTCTGCATTGGTTTGTAGAAGCTTATCTTTAATTTTTCCTTGATGCATATATTTTCTCTGACAAAATTAAGTAGGCATATTAGGAGATTTTGCCTCGAGGTTTTTTTTTTTTTTTTTTTTAAATATTGGGATCTGCCTATTCTTGATGAAGGTGCTTTAAATCCAGTTAAAAATCAAGAAAAGTGTGGTAAGTGATGTTGGGTTTCTATTTTTTATTAAAAAAAATGTGAAAGAAAAAAAAAAAACTAGAAAGTGAAAAGCGGTCAACTTGACCGGGGCGGTAGAGTAGCCCGGCTCTTTGCTTAATTCAGTCTTATCCCTTCGATTTATCCTTTTCTTTTTAATCCAATTCTAATAAGATTTCCAAGTAATCTGTTGCAAAATTGCAGTAAAATTATATTTGTTTGAACTGCAAATTAGTACTAGTTTGGTTTGGTTCATTGAGAGTACTAACACACACAACCATAGCTTTGGTCTTACCTCCAATCGAGTAGCTTTGTTCTAAGGGATAGTCCCAAAGTTCCTTTATGACTCCATATTCTTAATGACTCAGCACGTCCCCATTTTCTTCCGCCCAGCCAGAACATGGCGTTTGCGTCAAAATAACAATCATTGAAGTCTCTTTTTACGAGTAAGTCCTTTGTTCCTTTATGAAAAATCTTCAATCAATATCATTAATGCTGCAACTTAAGTCATTGAAGTCTTAACGACGTGATGGGGAAGAATTATCCACGTAACTCATGAAGGAGAGAGAAGAAAGCCACTCAGCAGGTTGACTTTCCTGAAGTAAGCCAATCTCTTGTTGCCATTAATTCAGGAAGCACAATGGCACCAGATTTTCTCCATTCCTCAGCATCAGGAGTCTTGAATCTATCCAACAGTAATGCATGCATCCCCAGAGTCTTTGCTGGCACATAGTCTTTGCGCATGCTGTCCCCAATATGCAGAACTTCTTCCGGTGCAATATCTCCAGCTCTCTCCAGCACAATTTTGTAAATCCTTGGGTCAGGTTTCTCTACACCTTCGAGACCAGAAAACACTCCAAAGTCCCATTCAGATCCCTGAATAACACATTAGACTTGACAAGATCAGCATTTCTAGTCTAACATCCAAAGTCCCATGTAGACATGAATTCAACATCAAATAACTTGGTCAATATATGAAAGAACAGAGATACATAGTGATGTTACACTTGTCTGCATATAGATGCATGTACGGAAGATAACAATGAAGCAACAGCCAAAAAATTACCACTCTTCACTAAAATTTCTAAGCTTGAAGTGATGTGCATTGATATCGACTGTAATATATAATTTTTTTTAAGTATCGAAACGTGCTCCTCTAAAGCCATGTCGTCGTCACCCAATTTATTGACTTTGGAAGCCTAATGGTCTGTGCACTATCTCCCAGCTCACAAGTTTTAGAAGTTCAAATTTAGAAAACTGTCTGGCATTTCGAGTAGTGGATAGAGAAGAAATCTGAGGCTTTCGGAAAAGGAAGCTTTTGATTTAAAATTTGTAAAAACATTCAGAACATTTCGAACCCCCCCCCCCCCCCCCCCAAAAAAATCTTATGTTGATCGTGTGAACAAAGATAAACGCTGCAACATCATTGATACGGGACAAAATTAGTGTATTAAAACTAGAACAAGCCAGCAATTCCACCATAATAAATGAAAGTGTCCACAATTGTAGTTTGATAATGATCAGCTGTGTCGGTATCAGTATGTAACAGTTTGAAATATTACCAGTTGGTAGATTTGCATACCGATGCTACATCCAATGTCCTTTAAGTTAAAGATATAATAAACAAGGATTGGAACCAGAATCCAAAACAGAATGATTTCTTTACCTGGTTGATATTCATGGCTGGAAGAATTACATCTCGATACCGATAATCTGCATTACTAACAATCCCAACTTTAATCCCCTGCTCACGCACCCATCTTAGAAATGGTTGGGAGTCTGGAAAGAGAGTATAAGGAGCAGATGAACCAAAAGATGCATATATGCGTCTGAACACCTTCTCAAATGTATCCTCGTCATAGTCATATCCAGCCTGTAGGAAAAACAAAACTTCCATTTTAACTTCCTAACGAGAAAATTATAGAATTGCATATTTATGTAAAGAGTTTTGCTACTCATCATCCCCACACATCACACACCATATTTATTTTTATTTAATTATTTTTTTAATCTTACTAAACTAATTGAATTCTTCTACTTATCATCCATATACTAAACATTTAGTAAGAGAAAAAATTAAAAAATTATGTGTAGTGTGTGGTGTGAGAATGATGAGTAGAATTTTGCTTATGTAAAATTATGAGCCAAAAAGCACAGTTTTGGGCTGGGTTTGGATATTAAACTAAGTTGAATTGAGATGATAAAATACTATTAGAATATTATTTTTTAATATTATTGTTGTTTTAGGATTTGAAAAAGTTGTAATGATGAAATGAGATGAGTTGAAGTTGGTTAAGGATCCAAACGATTACTCAGTCTCATCATCATCCCTCCCCCTACATTAGGTTAAGAAGGATTCATTTTGTACACTTACTTTTTTGGAGCATAATGCATATACCACCATACCATGATGTAATATGAAATGATTAGCAAAAAGATAGTCAGCAATATAAGCAATGCATGATAAGGCACTGCCTCATCAGATTTCCTTACCCTGACAAAGGAGTCTCTCACACATGTCTTCCACCACACTATGTTGGGCATTTTCGTGGCATACCCAAAACAAGGATGCTTTTTGGCCATGTCTTTATAGGCAAGTTTGAAGCCCTCATGCACACGTTTGTAGTCAGGGCATGGCAGCCCAACAGATTTGGCTGCCATGCAATAGTAGTCGCCAAGTTCCCCTTTGTAAGCTATCAAAGTACCAGTTACATCCACGGTGATACACCGTAATTTTGGCAATATTGACATTATAGCAGCAGCCACAAAGCAGATTCCTGGATTGACATTTAATGGGTTTTCAAAGTAGCACCTGTTGCAAACAGTTCAAAGCCTGAGCAATAACATGGATCAACCAACTCCAGCCATTTCCACAATCCTGCAAGCACAGAATTTAATCAGTTTTCTTTTTTAGGTAGTAGCATTGGAAAAGAAATCCAACTCAGTGTAAATACTAAACAATTTTTTTTTACTTGATTAAAATTGCTCTGTATCAGTGACCGAGTTTGAGACCAAGGCCTCTCCATGAAAACATAGGATCTGGGTAAGCATGCATTTTCTTTCCAAATGTTAACTTTTGTTACTTAGTTCATTTAGTAATGATCAAAGTACAATGAAAGTCTTCTGACTAAGTAGCTCAATGACTCAAAATGGAAAATATAAATGGAGGAAAAGATAGTCTGGACTAATTTCCTACTACTTATGTGCTAAATATTGGCACTAAGATGGTGTCTTTAGATTTTTCAGTTCTAACCTTCTCCAAATTAACTTACTATAACGGCTCAAGATATGCTCAAGCCACATATGGGCTTATACTCTATGGACCAATTAAGATTACAATTAGAGCCCCTTGGAAACATTATATACCATAAGAACTTCTCCCTCACAAGCAATCTGGGATCCTAAACCACCTGCTTATACTCACTTCGAGATATAACTATCTCTTTTCCCTCTTTTTATCTTATCTACTCCTCAGGCCATTCCGTTGTAGGTTGCATAACTAAAGTTCCACGCTTCTGGTTGGGATTGTCTTTGATACATTTTTAATGATCCAAGGACAGTCTGAACCACATTTGGGCCCACGCTTGAAAAAACTAGCCAAGATTATAATTGGAGCCCCTTAGAATCATTATAAAGTGCAAGAACTTCTCCCTTGCAGGCACTGTGGGATTCTATTCACCACCTTCTATACTCAATCCGAGGTATCACACTTATTGTCCGATAAATAGTCTAATTTTTTACTTAAAATCATTTCTCTAAAACCATTGGCCTTAAGGGTTGGAAACAGATTTTCAGTTCCTCAACTTAAGTCCTAACAGGATGTTATATCAATGAGGTGATCAATCTCTTTCTTTTCCTCAATCAGTTCACCAACCTGCCAATTCAGTTCCCAATCTTTAACTCAGGACTAATGTCTGCATTGTATGATTAGTCGGATTAATACGATTCCTGTTTGTTTATTCTCTGGTTCACTGCTTTAGGTATCAGCACTTTGTAACTAAGCTTCAATTGTTAGTTTCTTCACCGCCTAGTTTTCAAAAGATGAATTGAGGCTGCACATTTATCAATCATGGCCCTCTGATTTCTTACAATCCATCAATTTAAAGCATAATGGGTTTCCTTTTCTTTCTTCTTATTCATTTTTCCTCTTATGAAGGAAAAATAATAAGGTTATATTGTGGTTCATGATAGATGAAATTATTTAACATCATGTCCAAATCTCGTTAGACTAAAGACCTGGTCATATAAAGCAGTCCTAGTACCGGAATCCAACAGGAATACAAATCCACATAAGCTGTTCTCGTTTGTCTCCATGCACCATTTAATAAGAATATATCATCAGTCCATTCCAACTAAGAATGAGATGCTTATGCATTTCAACATTTGTCCCCTTGTCCTAATTATTGATGAATCTTAAATTTCTAATAACCAAATGGTGAAATCAAAAAATGAAATCAGAAATGTTAAAAACTAAGGGGTTCTATAATCTACAAAGACTATGTAATCTGTATTACTAGGACCTCGACCAGGGAAGATAGAAAGACTATCGACAACAGAATTAGATATGTTCACAAAACCATTCCCCCAATCTTTACTTTGGATAGTTGCCACGTCCTATTCAAAACAGAAATCTTGTAAACAAGTTTGCAGATGCATAGATCTACAATCAACAACTCTGAAGGGAAGCCTCTAAAATGACAATATAATGAGCATTGTTTGGGTACATAAATACCATAAGAAACAGAGAGAAATTCAGCAATAATATATCAAACTCTCATCTACCTCATCAAACTTCATGCCTAGCCAATCCTTTTATAGAATACCAAGTAAGAAACTAAGTCATACCATAATTTCCCCATCAATTATGCCATAACTAATGGCATTCTCATTGCAAGTGTAAAACACCAATAAAATGAGATAAACTCAAAAATGAAATACAATGGGCTCCAAAATTTTCTAGCGCATGTGTCATACAAGCTCTACAAAGCTATAGCATATTTTGTATGGCTTAACAAACAGATATCCCATCTAGGAAAATTGGCAAAGACTGTTGGTGAACTCAGCTTTCAATGGGTTTTAAGGCAAAATAAAGTTACCATCTGTCTACTAGAAAGTTTAGAATTGAGCAGAAGGATATCAATCCTCTCATCCCAAATCACAGATTATATGAGTTTCTCACTATGTCACTTTTTTAAACCAAAAATCTTATTAGTTGCCATTTGTTGTTTTAATATTGAAAGACCGTTATCCACTACCATAGATTTTGATGGTGGACTTAGTTTTAAGTGAATATATTTTTGGCCTTATTTTTCAAATCCAACAAAGCAGCTTTAATTACAAACATCACATATATGTGCATAGAGCAGAAAAAGAGCCAAAACTTGTATGAATTCTCATTAAGGAAAAAATACATACTGATTTCTTCTTTTAATTACCAAACTGAGAAAGCACTTTTTATTTCTTTCAAAAACAGTGTCAAAATTCTGAGCCACTCTAGGCTTTCACCAAAATTATTTTTTGTTTTTGCTCAAGTTTTGTGTTTCAGTAAAGGAGTAGGGAGCTTCCAACTTGAAAATGCTCAGAAGTTTTCAATATTTTAGCTAATCAAAAGTCCGTGACAATATCAATATACACAAAGAGAAACAAATGAAATTATGTACAAAATAGTGTAACACGAAGAAACTACAAATCTTCAACTAAACTTTTGAATAACAACCTGTCACAAGTTTATAGGATATTTTAGGATAATACTAAGCAAGTGTAAATGATATTTTAGGATCAGTTTCACTCGCATCAGTACCAAGACGTAGCAAATTTTTTTCACCCCAGTGGTCATTACCCAAATCTGTTGAGCACCAACTAACACACATCCAACATTGAAATCGCTCAGAGAAAATCAAATCTCAAATAATCTAAACAGGGCCATCATTTCCAACGTTCATGAAAACCCAAATCAGCAAACACATCAAGAGTTCAATCGAACTAAAGAAAAAAAAAAGAAGAAAGAAAAGTCAGAACTCGGTAAACAATGTACAGACAGTTCATTTCTAGCCATGCTTATCATCAACAGTACGACTAAAAAAAAGGTAACTTTACGGCATAACAAACCACAAAAACGAGCAAAACATCATCAACAGATAAGAGCAGAGAAAGAGAAAGAGAGAGAAATGGGACTGTAAGATCGGATGGTAGTTGTGTTGACTAAACTAATCGACATATACAAATACAACTTTCAGAAGCCAAACAAAAAAATTCATATTCATTAAGATTTTGAAACGTACCCAGAAGCTGCGATGTACGAGAAGTTGAGTTACTTCGGAGAAATGGCACGTCTTGGAGGTTAGCTTCAGCCGCCTGCATGCTCGGACCCGAAAGTTAAAGGTTTATTTTTAAATGAGAGAGAGGAGAGGGGCCGAAAACGTTTCTTCATCAAGACGAAGCATAAAATTGATTTCCTTGATTGCCATGTATGGAAACGACAGTTGTTGGGGGCTTAAACTGATGTGTTGTCCTCTTTTCAGGCTTTACTTTTCTTTTTACAATTCATCACTTCTTATTTTTTTGATTCGTAATAATTTTATTTAAAGAAATAGGTATAAGCTCAAGTACACAGGACATATAAGAAAACACCTACATCTTCCAAAAATAAAAGAAAAAAACTAACACCATAAAACTAAAACAAAAGCAGAAAATTATCCTCTATTACAAAAGCTTTAATCTAAGGACTCAAAGTGCTCAAGAACAAATCCCTAAGCACTCCCAATGAGCATTCTTTATCTTCGAAGCATCTCCCATTTCTTTCAAGCCAAATGCACCACATAAGACAAAGAGGAATCATCTTCCAAACTCTCGCCGTCTTTTTACAGCCCTTCCCAAACTTCTACCCTACCAATAGATCTACCACATCTCTAGGCATTACCCAATGTAAGCCTATCCAACTCAAAACCTCATTCTACAAATAAATAGTCACTTCACAGTGAAGAAAAAGGTAATTTACTGATTCTCCATCTCGTTTACACAGAACACACCAATCAACAATAAGCATACCTCTCATTCTAAGATTATCAGAGGTCAATACTTTATCTAAAGATGCCACCCAACAGAAAAAAGCTACCTTAGAGGAAACTTTTACTTTCCAAATACTTTTCCAAGGGAACACGCATCTACTAAGGCTTGACAAAATTCTATAGTAAGATGAGACTGAAAACTTAGCATTTCCAGCAGAAACCACTCCATGCTATCCTCTCTTTCAAGCACCAACTTAGAACTGTAGAGTTTTATCAGCAGAGCCTTAACTTCATCCACTTTCCAGTCATTAACGGCCATTGTAAAAATGATATTCCATTCCATCTTGTTGTTACTACTGCAGTAAGAATCATAAATAGATGCATTATGATCCCTAGCAATTCTAAAAAGAGAAGAAAATTTCAGTTTGAGAGCAGTATCCCCACACCACAGATCATGCCAAAAGAGAATTCTCTTTCCATCACCCACCTTCAATATGAAATTGTTGGAGAAGGAATCCCATCCTTTTCTAATAAATTTCCACAAACTAACTCCATAAGCTCCACTAGCTCCATTAGTACACCAATCTTCCCATAAACTTCTATATATTACTTCTATCACATGTTTCCAAAGGGCTTTACTCTCCAATTGATATCTCTAAAGCCATTTCCCAAGTAATGCTCTATTAAACACCCTTAAATCCTTAATTCCCAAACCACCACAATCCAAAGGTTGACAAACCTTCTTCCAACTAACTAAATAAAACTTCTTATCCTCTCCATTTCCTCCCCATAAGAAGTTTCGAAATAAGCTTTCAATCCGCTTTTCAACTCTTGTCGAAAGAAGAAAAAGAGAAAGGAAATATGTAGGCAGGTTGAACAAAGTACTCTTTATCAGAATTAGTCTTCCCCCCTTAGACAAGAAAATCATCTTTCAACCCGCTAACCGCTTTTCGATTTTTTCAATCACCACATCCCATATGTTGACAGCTTTAAAAGAGGCTCCCAAAGGAAGCCCAAGATACCTCAAAGGCAAAGAAGAAATTCTGCATCCCAATAAATTAGCCAAGTCTGATAAATTCTGAACGTCTCCAACAGGAACAATTTCAGACTTCAATAAATTAACTCTTAAACCCGAAGGAGCTTCAAAACACAGTAAAAGTGCTCTTAAAGCACGAATATTATCCGAATCAGGCTAACTAAAAATCAAGGTGTCATCAGCAAATAACAAATGAGAGATCTTTAGACAATTCCTAGTCTCATTACCCACCACAAAACTGGACAAAAAATTACCTTCCACCGCCTTCTCAATCATTCTACTAAAAGCATCCATGATCATAACAAAAAGAAATGGAAAAATGGGATCACCTTGCCTTAAACCGCGAGAACTAATAAAGAAATTGCAGGTTCACCATTCACCAAAATAGAAAATTTTGAAGTTGAAATACAATGCTTAATCCACGAGCACTATTTAACTCCAAAACCAAATCTCCTCAATAAATAATCAAGAAAATCCCAGCTTACATGATCGTAAGCCTTTTCCATATCCAATTTAATAAGAATACCAGCTTTCTCCACCTTTAATCTACTCTCCAAACATTCATTAGCAATTAAAACAGAATCTAAAATCTGCCTACCCCTCACAAAAGCATTTTGAGATGGTGAAATTAACCTCTCCATCACCCTACTCAAATGATTTGCCAACACCTTAGAGATAATTTTATAAATGTCATTCACCAAACTAATAGGCCTAAAGTCCCTAATCTCCACAGCCCCTGCCCTCTTCGGAATAAGAGCAATGAAAATAGCGTTCAAACTTTTCTCAAACCTCATATACGAGTGAAACTCAGCAAAAACCTTCAAGATATCATCTCTAACAACATCCCAACAATCTTGAAAAAATGCCAAAGTGAACCCATCCGGTTGGTGTTCGAAGTGGTGCAAACAGTTGGTGTGAACAATATCTGAGAGAATTGAGAAGAGGAAAGATAAGGAATGAGAGATAACTACTAAGACTCTCTCTCTCTCTCTCTCTCTCTCTCTCTCTCTCTCATGACTCCTCTATTCTAATTTCCGGCGTTTCTCATCGGGGATAATCGTTAATCTCTGTTTTTGTTTTCTTTTCAGTGTTCCTTATTTTCTTTTCTTGTTTCTGTCTTTAGTTTCTTCTTAGTTTATAAGTAGTGTGTCTGGAGGAAATGTAAATGGAGTGCAGTTTTGGGGTGGAAGCAAAATCTTTTGTGTTTAGAAGGAAGAGGGGGTAATTTTTTAGTATTGCTGAAAAGTGTAGGAAATTTATTAACGTTCTTTTCATTAATGGTGATGTGGTGGTTTGGATGGCAAAGGTGGTTGAAGAATGTCTGAGTTATTCGGGTATTAGAGCTTTTTTTTCGTACTAGAAGAAAGGGGAATAGAGTTTTCTTAATCCAACTATCTCATAATTCTTATGGAAGATTTGTTAAGATGATTGAGTTGGGTGAGGGTAAGGGGAAAGGAATCATTGTAGTTCCAAAAGGGAGGAATGGCAGCGGCTAGTCTGGTTTAGTGAAGAAGGCGCGTGAGATTGCTGGTTCTAGTTCCTCTGTTTCAGCTCAAGATAACGGAGGTACTAATGGAGTAGTGAGGGAGTTCAGGTCCAGCGAAACTCCTTACTTAGATGTTGCCAAGAAATCTGTAGATGTTGATTTGGGTTTTAAAAATAGGAGTGATGAGGCTGAATCTTCAGGAAGAAACAAGAAGGTTGTTTTGAAGAAGATCAACAGTTGTAGGATCTCTTTTGAAGATGGTGATGGTTGTTATTCCGAGATGAGGAAATAAGTGGGGAAAGTCGAGGGGTCTCTTTGGTATATTTGGGAGGAATTAATGGGGTGGAAAGAAAAAATCAGTTCTTTATTATTTTCTGTAGATGAGGGATTGAGTTTTCTGATGGATTGGGGGAGTGGGTCGTGTGGGCCTAAGTTTGTTAATTCTCCCGAATGCAAATTAGATGGGCCAAGTAGAGGCCCAACAGTGAAGTCCACTGCGTACACGTTTCGACCGAAAGCTTCTATGTTTCGTTCTTCGACTACGGTGGTCTCCACTATTCAGAGGCCTAGTCCATTAACTCAGACGAGGTCGACGGTGAGGTGCGATTCGACGGGTACTTTTCTAGTGACGAGTTCTACATCCGTGAACAGTGAAATGGGAGGAGGGTTTAGAAAGTGTTCTCGCCCAATAGGTTCTGAGCTTCCTTCTTCGACTACGGTGAACATTAATGTTCAAAGATCTGGTCCTTCACCACAGACTAGGTCGCCAGTGAAGTGTGAGTCGATGGGGACTTTGGAGATGTCAAGATCGACGGTCGTGAATAGTGAGGAGGGATATTATTCTGATTCAAAGCTAGTGTGTGCCTAGACCAGGGAGGAAAGGGGTTCGATTATCTCAGTGTTTTCACAGAAGGGGTCAATGGAGGTGGGGGGTCTTCTAGCGGTTTCCAGTCATCGTTTTTGCCATTGCAGGATGGGTTGGTAAAGGAAGTGCCGTCAGAAGTTGTTATGGGTTTGAGTCCTGTGCATCACATCTTATTTTAGCATTATAATTTTTTAAAAATTTTATATAAAATAAAATAAATAATTTTATTTTTTCAAATTTTAAAATAAAAATAATATTAAAAAATATATTCTAACAATATTTTATTTCATTTATGAAATCTCTTACCTTATTAGTTAGTTAGAACAATTGCCTCTTGGCTTGACCAAATGCCAGTGGAACTCTTTATTTAGTTAATGTAGCTGTAAATTAGACTATATTAGATTAGCCAACTTAAGGTCATCCAGTCCATGAGCTACAGTAAAGACATTCCAATTTACAAATATGACTTGCTATAGTAAGTTATCTAATTTTAGATCATTTCCTCGACCCTACTTCGTTTAGCCAATTTCTTTCACTTCTTCTTGTTCTTCTTCTTTCCCACATGGCAACCTTCTTCTCTCTTCTTCCTTCTCTCTCTCTCTCTCTCTCTCTCTCTCTCTCTCTCTCTCTCTCTCTCTCTCTCTCTCTCTCCAGTGCCTCTTTCATTGCAAAGTGCAAACTCCTCCCCGTCGCCCACTCCTCTTCCATTGTTTGCAATCTCAAGCTCCAAAAAAAGCCCCTTCTCAAACCGAAGCCCTATCACCATCTTCTCTGTCACCAGCTCCTCTTTCTTGGCACTACTCACAGGTTTCATTCTCTCTCCCTCTCTTTATCTTCGGTTTCGTGTTCTCGGATGAAATTCATGGGTGAAATGAAATTCTTTCTGAAAGCATTCTAATTTTCAATTTAGAGTATCGTCAGATATTTGCAAAAGAGGTTGCATCATTTTTGTTAAACAATTCTTGTGCATATTGATATTCATTTCTTGTAAAAAGCATAGGCATTTTTACCTCTTGCCCTTCTCTTGTTTCCTTTGTGAATTCTTGATTGTTTTCTAATTTTATTAAATTCAATTGTGTATTTGTTTCCAGGGCTTGTGGTCCCAAATGTTCCTTAAGAGGTGTTAAGAGTAAACATGGAGATTGCTTGAAGAATTCCTCATATTCGTATTCACAGAAACTTTCACAGTATATAGTACAAGATGGAGCAAATTAAACAGCTAACTAAGGAAATTATAAAGGAGGGAATCAAGGAAAATAATTATCGACTTAAATTAATCTAGATAAGGAAAGTGTGTCTGATACAAGGAAGTATATTCAGTAATACTCCTCCTCAAATTGGAGCATGAAGGTTCTGAATACCCAACTTATTAATCAGATGTAAGAATTGCTCATGACTTAAGGCATCAGTAAGTTGAGAAGTAGTGGAAATATCATGAGCTATGAAGATGAGCTTAGCAGACAATGTTTCTCTAACATTGTGGCAATCAATACCAATATGCTTAGTGCGTTCATGAAATACGAGATTTTTGATCATGTAGAGGCCAACTTACTTGTTGCAATAGAGGTGCATTGGTTGAGGATGAGTGACTGGAAGATTAGTAAGGACAGTTTTCAACCAAACAAGTTCACAAGTTGTAGCAACCATGGCTCTATGTTCAACTTCAACAGACGAGCGAGAGACAATAACTTGTTTCTTCGTCTTCTAAGAGATGGGGCTAGTACCAAATTGAATGAAATTGCCCGTGGTGGATCGATGAGTCGTGGGATAGCTAGCCTAGTTGAGATCAATGTAAGCATAGATATGAAAATCACATGTGGATGAAACAAAAATGCCAATGCCAAGGGATGACTTGAGATAGCGGAGGACATGAATTGAAGCATCATGCCGTGGCTTGAGCAGTTGGTACATGAACTTGCTAAGAGTGTTGACAGCATAAAAATTGTCTGGCCTGGTGATGGTGAGATAGATCAAATGACCAACTAGGTGACGATAGGAGCTGGGATAGAAGAGTAGGTCCCCATCTTGATCAGTAAGTTTAAGTTGTTGCTCCATAGGAAAGGCAGTAAGGTGGGAGCCAAGATGACCGCTGTCATTCAGAATATCAAGAGCATATTTTCGTTAATTAAGAAAGTTGCTTGTTCAGCCCAAAAAATACTTTAAGGTCCCAAGATCTTGGACACAAAATATTTGAGCAAAAAAGCTTTTGAATTTAATGGCTAGAGGGTCATCCCCTGCAAGAGGAATGTCATCTACATATACAAGGATAATAGTAAAAGATGTACCCTGAGAGCATGTGAGCAAAGAGTGGTCAGCATGAGATTGAGTAAAACCAGCCAAAATAACAACAAATGAAAATTTGGAATACCAATTCCAATAGGCATGCTTGAGGCCGTAAAGGGACTTGTTCAAACAACAATATCATGTCTCCCCCTTCTTGGGATATCTTAGTGGTAGGGTCATGTAGACTTCTTCATCAAGATTACCATAAAGAAAGGCATTATGGACGTCAAGTTGATGTAATGACCAATGACAAGCAATAGCAATGGCAAAAACACAATAGACAGTGACTAGTTTTGCAACTGGAGCAAAAGTGTCATGATAATTAAGGCTTTCAACCTAGAGGTGTAATTGGTCCAATCCGGGGGGTCAAGGATCAAAACTTTTGGTCCATCATTTTTGCTAGATCGAATCATTAGCTATCGGTCTGGTTAGTCCATTTAGTTCATGAATATTTTTTTTTCCTCTTTTTCTTTTTTTTAAGTGATCTTTTTTTAACATTTTATATATGATTAATGAATATTAAATAATTTCATTGTATATATGGTCAATGGTGATCCCTTGGATAAAAATTACATAGTTAACTTATACAACTACTATATAATATATATTATATATATAATATTTTAAAAGATATATATACATTCGGTTGTTCTCGGTCTGGTTTAGTAAAAAAAAATAATACCTTGAGATCGACTAGTAAGACTATTGGTTTGGTTTGGACCGATAGTGTAACACCACGTTCCCGAGGGGTCCGAAGAGTTAATTCATGTCACTTAAAGGTCATTTTCCAACCACAAAGTACATACTCCAATTTTTCTCTATTACAAAAAATACTCACACATCAATTACTCTGGTATAATGAAACTAAAACAACACAAAATCTTAATATAAACATCAACTTCCCAACATATCACATCACCAAATCCCAACAAACTTACTGAATAAGAATCCTCAATACTCATATAAACCTTCTATACTTAATCCATTATTCTTAACTCATCTCATCCATGCTTTATATTCTCGATCCTCAGCTGAAATATTCAAATCATCTTAAAAATATTATGGAGATAGGGGTGAGTTATCAACAACTCAGTAAGCAAAGAACATATAGTAGTATGTAAATATGAGTACTTTCAGAAAGTTCAGAATGCAAAAACAAAACATTTCATTTTCATATACACATCTCAAACTGTATTATCAGAAAATCAGAGCGACTTTTTAACATTTTCATATTCATAAACCATTTTCATATTCAAAAACCTTTTGGCATAACATAACTGAACATTTTCATCTTATAATATTATATCATATCATATACCATGTTTAACCCCCGTGGTAGGGTTGTGCTATTCCTAGTGGCTAAATTAGGCAATATCATATTATGAAACTTTTCCTTTTTCGATCTTGGAGCCCCGAGTGTGCACACAGAAAAAAACACATAAAAAACCACTTTGTTTCCAAAGTGGGTGCACTAGAAACAGAGAAGTTGGTACCAACCCAAACAGAGACCATAGTTTTATACCCTTGGTAAGGTCAGAACAGAAATAGAATGTCATGCCAGAGGTTTCAGAAATCACATCATATCGTATCAGAGTACAGAATATTTTCATTATAGAACAGAACAGAATCAGATCACAAGAATAAAATTTATGCACAAAACTTCATGTTCGCTCTCTTTTGCACAATTCAGAAACCAAATGTCAAAATAAGCTTATGTCTACACCAGTCATGACAGAAAATATTTTCTTCTTATACAGAGTTTCATGAGTAATGCAGAACAAATAACTAAGGTCGTTTTCAAAATTTCTTTTCATAACAAAGCATGCATATTTTTCAAAATCGACCTTAGATCATTTTATTTTATGCAAAATCTAGTATAAGAACCCCGCTTACCTGAACTTCTTTATCTTTCAAAAATTTCCTCAATAATGTCTAATAAATATTAATCGTCACCTATAAAATAATCACGTAATTTCCGTAAATTTCCAATCAAACAAATATTCAAATATTTAAACCTCAGATGCTAAAATAACTTATTTTAATTCCTCAAAACCTAAAATTTTCATAACCCTAAAATATTATCACTTATCAAATTCCTCAATATCCACATAATTTCTCTTACCACTAAACTCTGAATATCTCTAAAATTGCATATTAATATTCTTACTAATTATAACAAAATTGATCAAAAAAAAAAAAAATTGGGAAGCAACAATTTCATTTAATAAAAATAGACTAAATAATATCTCTTTAAAGGGTTCAAAATAAAATCTTGCAATTACTATGTACTTCTAAAATTCATATTTTAATACTAATAATATATTTCAAATCTTTATTTCTTTTATTTATAAAATCTTATATTTATAACAAAACCCACATAAATTGAGTTTAATATAAAAACATCAAAACATGATTATTCTATAATTATTCTGATGATAAGGATATTTTAGAAACTGGTCCAAGTTGACTCACTTATAATCAAGCTGAAATTTACAAAACAAACGTGCATGGGATTTCAACTACCTAGACAAGAAACACTTCGTGCGACAAAGAGAAAACAAAGAAAAACAAAAACAACTTGCTCACTGACAGAGATAGAGAGGCTCTACGGGACAGTGAGCTGAGTGGAGGTCAACGGTGGTGATCTCGGTGGCTGGGTAGTGATATTATTTGCGGCTGAGGCAACCGGCGTGGAGTAGTTTCAAAATGTGGGCTGCTCTGTTTTCGGAGTAGCAGAACAGGGTGTTAGCTTTGGTGATTTTCCATGGCTGGGCGACGGTGGCATAGGGCGACTTCACTGACTTGAAGAGGAAAAATCGAAAACTGAAAATGGAGAGAAAGAGAGATGCAGCAGACGACAACCTAATGGAGAAACCAAAGGAAGCAACAACAAAAATGAAATGAAGGAGAAGAGAAGTGGGTCTGTGGCACGACTTGAGGAAGAACGAAACTGGGCACTGCAGAGCAACAATGAAGGAGTCGGCGCATGAAGGAGAAGAAAAGAAAGAAAAGAAAAGAAGAAGAGAAGAGGAAGAAACCCTAAGGCTGGGAGTAAACGACGCCGCATGGATAAAATGAAGGGCTGGGTTGGGGGGTTACAGATGGACTGAAACCGAATGGGTTGGGCCCATAAAAATAAGAATAAAAAATAAACATATAAGAAGCCCAATCCAAAAAATAGTAAGTCCAACAAAAGAAAACAAAACACAATAAAAATAAATAAAAGTCATATAAAAAAAAGTTACAACTCAATATTAATAAATAAAATAATTAAAGTCCAACAATAGAATAAAATAAAACAAAGAGCAATTTAAATGTAAAACAATAATTAATAACAAGAAAAACACAGTAAAATAAATTTCACAATTTAAAAATCATCAAATAAACCAACGAGAAATCCAATAATTTTAAAAACAAGAGAACCGATATTTAAATTAAATAAAATAATCTTTCAGTTAAAATATACTAAAATGCGGGATATCACAGATAGTCTTACAACCCTACTTCAACCTGAGAATTAACCTTTGGCCACGAGGCGTGCCTCATGACATTTGATGGTACCATCAGATTTGAGGTTGGTCTTGAATACCCATTTGCAGCCAATGAGTTTTTTTCTAGGAAGCAATGGTTAAAGAGTCCACGTATTATTATCCTCCCAAGGCTTGTTTTTCAGAAGCCATGACATCACATCAATACGAAACTTGTACAGCCTGGAAATAATTCTGGGATTCCTCATGATGTGATAAAGTAGATAGAAAAGCCTAAGTATTGAATATTAAAACAAGTATAAGAGAGAAAAGATGCAAGAGAGTGAGGAGTACCTAGCGAGGAAGCATTGGATGAGTGTGCTCATGAGGACCCACGGGGAAGTGGAGGACAAATATAATCCTGGAGGAAGTTAGGTTGTGTGATGTGGCGGCGAGGTTGAGAGGAGGTGGGTTGGGAGGGATGTAGAGGGGCTACATCAATAGGTGGTTCCATAATGGCAAGGTCATAAGATGGATTGGAAAGAGGTATATCTTGGAGCATTAGGGGTATAAGAGTGGAGATAGGTGTAGTTAGGAGGATAGTTTGGAAAGGAAAGTTTGTTTCAACAAAAGTGACAGCCTAAGAGATAAATAAGCGTTTGTTTTCAAGATCATAGACACGATATGATTTATGACCAACTGGGTAGCCTACGCAAATACATTTAATAGCACGGGGAGAAAATTTATCACAACTAGATCGTAGAGTTTGGGCATAACAAAGGCAACCAAAGACACAAAGGTGATCGTAAAGCAATGGGCAATGGAAAAGAAGTTCATATGGAGATTTATTGCCAAGACTGGGAAGGGAAATACGATTGATGAGATAGGTGGTAATGAGGAGGCATTTACCTATGAAGGAGATAAAAAGATGAGCTTGGAAACACAAGCATCATGCAACATTGAGAAAATGTCAATGTTTACATTCCACAACACCATTTTGTTGAGGGTCTCAATGCAATTGCGTTAATAAATTATTCCATGGTCTGTGAAGAATTGTCGAAAGTGGTGAGATAGAAATTCTTGTCCATTATCACTTCGAATGTTATAAATGGTGCAATGAAATTGATTTTGAACAAGAGCATAAAAATGTTTAAGACATGCATGTGTTTCAGATTTAAAGTGCAAAAGATAAATCCAAGTATTGCGAGAGAAATCATCAACGATTTTCAAAAAATAGTGAGCTCCGGAATGAGATGGGGTGGGGTAACCTCTCCAAATGTCACAATAATTTCGATTGAAATGGGAGGTTGCTTGTTTGCCGTGGACACAGGCATCACAATGAAAATTGGAAGCAGACATGTTAATGGCTTTATTCAAACATGTACAGATGGATAAAAGTAACACATGAAGTGTGAAAGGAAATAGGTATGGTGGGGCCGATTGGTTTGACATCGCGAAACTCACCCATTCCAATCAACTTCGTCGTGTGTAGGTCCTGAAAAACACAAAATGTTGAAAAATAGAGAGCAACACAATTCAAGGAGGTGGTGGGGTTATTAATGGAAGAAGATTAAATTTAAATGCATGAACATAAAGGACATTATCTAAAGATAACGTGTCGAAGAGTTGAATGTGACCTAAGTGGGTAATGAGAACGACCCACCTATGGGTAATTGGATAGGGTTAACATGATCAATAAGGTGAGTAGTGTGAAACATAGAGGAATCCAACGCCATATGTTCATTGGCCCCACTATCAATAACTCAGTCTTGGCTATGTGAAAAGGCAATAGATTTGCAAGAGAAAGAAGAAAAATTACTTGCAAAGTTGGCTGAAGGGGAGGAGGGGAAGATAAGAGAATATCCCTCAATTGGCGATATTGGGCAAGATTCAAATATGGAATAGAACTTTCTATAGGTGTGGAGGGATTTGGGCTTGTGGCAACATTATTTGCAAGAGGTGGAGCGCCAGATTTATTGTTCCCAGACCATTGATTTCTAAGAGAGCGATCCTAGTTAGTAGGATAGCCAATGAGCTTATAACAAGTATCTTTCCAATGCCCAAAATTACCACAATGCTCGCACTTTAGTCGACCACGACCATGCCCCTTTGAATCAGAAGCACAAGTAAATGAATGAAAAAGATTGGACCGATTGACTGCCATGGCAACAAATTCGGCTGGTTGACATGGAAGATGTAAGAGACATTGTCCCTCTTCTTGACTAGGAATAGAATAGACTTTGCTAACGTTCAGAATGGGGTCCATGGCAAGAATTTGACTCTAGATTGATGAACGAGAGTCGTTGGGTCCCATTAAAAATTCAAAGACCTGCTCTGTCTGTTGAAGGTGTTGTAATGTTTTGAGGTCACCGCAAGAGCAGTCACAATGGTTTATCAAGGAGTTTAATTCAACCCAATAGCATTTGGTGGTGTTGTAATACGCAGCAATGGATATGGTACCTTAATATAAAGTACTAATATCATGTTTCAACTTGAATAATCATGGGTTGTGGCTCTGTGCAAAACAATTTTCAAGATCAACCCAGACTTCTCGGGAGCTATTGCAATAAATCATGCTAGAAGTCAAGGATTTGTCATTGGAGTTGAGGACCCAGGAAGAGACCATATCACCGCAATGTTCTCGTGATGAAAATTTTTTCGGATCAGTGGGTGCGTCGAGGGTTCCATCGACAAAGCCAAATTTATTTTTGGAGTTGAGAGCCTTTTTCATGGCTCCTTGCCAAGTAGGAAAATTGTCTTCTGTGAGTGGAGTGGAAACAAGAATAGCACCTAGGTGGGAAGAGGAATGGAGAAAATAAGGGGATGAAGGATCTTGGCCATCGGCATGAGAAGACGCACAACTGGTATGATTTTCCATAGTGAAAGGGATAAAATGTAAACAAGTATCGATTAGGGCTCTGATGCCATGTCAAGAGTAAACATGGAGATTGCTGGAAAAATTCCTCATATTCATATTCACAAAAACGTCCGCAGTATATAGTACAAGAGGGAGCAAATGAAACAACTAACTAAGGAAATTATAGAGGAGGGAATCAAGTAAAATAAGTATGTACTGGAAATTAATCTAGATAAGGAAAGTGTGTCTGCTACAAGGAAGTATATTCGGTAATAAGAGGAGACTAAAACTCTGAGAAAGGAAGTAGCAAAGAATGGAATTGAATTTGTTTGCCTACCTCTCAGTTGCATTTGTTTTTCCCTCGTTTTTGGATTCTGGATGAAGTCTTTCCTAGTAATTTTGTGCGTCTTATGCCATATAATAAATCCACTTTAATTATTCTTTGCTTTATGAAATATGAAACTGTACGTGGTTCACAGCAATAAGATGGGAGAAGTCGGGTGGTGGTGTTTCTGCATTCATCTTTATTTTTAATCACTTTTTTGAAGTGCAAGTAAATCGTTAGTCTTAAAAGACTATAATCTTGAAAATTTTCTGCATGTCATTTTGAGATGGCTTGGTGCTCCTTTTTTTTACATGGTGAATAAACTCTTTGCTTTAAGATGCCAATGTCTTTTCATGTTGTCCTTATTTTCTAAATTGTTTTTTGTTTTATTATATTACCCATGCACTTAGTAGGTTTTGAAGCTATGAGCTTACACTCTACGCGTGTTCTTAAAAGCCTCGGAAGTGTTTTTTGAGTTGATATTTAAGACTTATTTGGTTTAACAAAATTAAATTATCTCATCTCATCTTATTCTATATAATCATTATAATTTTTTTAAAGTTTCACATAAAATATAATAAATAGTTCAATTTCTTCAAATTTCAAAAAAAAAAAATTAAATTAAAAAAATTATATTATAACAATATTTTATTTAACTTTCAACAAAATATTCCATCTCATCTCATCTAAATTGCATAACTACACGAGACGTTATGAAATTTTTCCATCATGAAATACTTGGGTAGTTGATACCCTGTTAATGAATTCTTTTGGTTGATGTGTGTCATGGTTGTGAGAGGATATTTGGTGTTGATCTACTCATGATGATTTTCCATTAATATTCCATATTGAGGGTGAAACTTTAAGTAAAGATGCCAGTTCTGTTTTATATGCATTTGGTATTTAAATATTCTTACAAGCAAATCCATGCATGCATGCATCCACGATTTTACTCTTTTTTCAGAGATCACATCAAAAGTATGTATCACGATGAGCAATGCTACATAGAAGTCACTATTGTGAGTGCACACTTTGCACTCATTATGTAGCTTCTTCTCTTCCTCTTATTTTTTTTTCACTACTTTAAGAATGGACGGTCTGAATGAAGTCACATGGTGTGTGTAAAATAAATGCTGCAAACAGTAGCTTCTATCAATATTTTTCCTATCACGATATATATAATGAATAATGCACTTGGCCGTCATCTTTCTGATCTCTTGTCTTACACCTTATTGGGACGTTCTTGTACGTACATATTGTTCTCGATCCCTTCGGTTTTATAGCTTATTTGCTCTTCATATTGGATTCCATTATATATGCGTGGACATTCATGATGATGCCTAGAATATTGGGTCGTATGGCATATATACATTATACCGGATAGGCAGTAAAACTAATTGAATACATTCGTTATACAATCATTTTAAAAAAATATAAGATTTATTATTAAAAATTAAAATTTTTATATAAATTTTATATTTATTTTTTTTAAAAAAAAAATTGAACAAGACTTAAGTACTCACATATGCAATTATTATATTTGAGTTACCTTGAGGTGAACACAATTTTCTAAAAACAAAAATGGAGAGAGAGAGAGAGAGAGAGAGAGAGAGAGAGAGAGAGAGAGAGAGAGAGAGAGAGAGAGAGAGAGAGGGGGGTGCGAGTGATGGGAGGAGGAAGGAAAATACGGAAGAAAGCGTAGGGNCACCATTTTCGAAGGGTTAACTCTGAGACAAATGCTAATCGGTAAAGGGATTGACACAAACAAGACATTGCGACTGTTTCTGACTAAGATTTGCTTCCCTTAACGAAACCAAACAAAAGCCAGCCCAGCAATGAAAAAAAAGAGAGAATATTGTGAGTCAGAGGGAAGATGAAAGAGAAAGAGGAGCATGCAGGAGGAGTAGCTAGCCCAGGTGAGGTGAGGTAGCTAGGGTACGTAAAAATACAGCTTTAATACGCTGCACCTGAATCTCCAAAGGACTCACTGACTGACTGACTGACTTCAAAAAGCTTTTTCTAGTTCACGCCTGTCTCTGCCAAAACCCCATCAATGGGATATGAGATTAGACGTATGATCTGACAAACTGCTTTCGGACAAAGATGCCTCTCACTCTCACCTGTCAACAACCCTAACCCTAATTCAATTCACATTCATCGCAAAGCCTCTAATAACAAAACATAACGTAACAAATTATCTCAAATATATAAATTTTTTATAAACATATGAATTAGAAAAAATATAGTCTATCTTTTTTACTTTTTTTTTATAATATAGTCTTTTTTTTTATATAAAAAGAAGTTTATGCATTTAAAATTTGTATATATTACTTCTCAATCACTATTATTAGCCAAAATTAATTAAAGATAATAGAAATTAGGCAATATTTTTGAGAAAGAATAATTTTATTTAAAATTTTTTAAATTATGTTATAATTTAATTTTAAAATTTGAGTATGGAAAATTTTTTGTTACTCTTAAATTTAGCAACTAATTGGCACAACTTAACTTGAGATAATCAAGTTTTCTTCATTTTTATGACCATCTCTCTCCTTTCCCCCTCTTTCTTTTACTAAGATAATATGATAATTTCAGTTCTTAAAACACCACATAGGCGGCATGTTGTAATTTATAAAAGTCTTCATCTAAAACATCAAACTGATAACAGTGGACTGAATACATTGAGGAAAATATTTCAAATCATATATACAAGTCTTCATCTAGATTAAGAGCATCTCTAGCTAGATAATGAGCAACCATATTTGCACTTCTATTCTTGTGGATCGCTGACCAATTAGTAAAGGAATTCAGGATTTTCCTTGCATCCTCTATCAATAAGCCCCAAAGCTCCAATTAGCCTTATCCAGCATATTCACCACCTGTAATGCATCTTCCTCTAGAATGATCTGTTTAAGGCCTTTTTTTGAAAAAAAAAACAGTCAAGGCCCCTTGTCCACAAAAGGCCCCTACCCCGACTTTATTAATAAAATCCTCACGTATGGTGGAGAAAAACCATGATTACAAAAATTTCCCAACCAAAACAAATTTTATCTCTCTAATGTAAGGAATCCCCAAACGATCCATACGAATCAAGCCACACAAATGAACTTGTTCACAATCCGAACCAACAAAAACCGTGTTAACACCATGCGTCCCTTATTTAGCCAAGAAATCCACCACCACATTTGCTTGTCGAAAAATGTTTAAGACCTATTTCTAAGTTTCTTTACAAAAAACAACTGCTACCAACAATGCATATGTTTCTGCAGTAAAGGAGTTTGCACTCAGTTTTCTAAGAGCTCTAGGGTGCCAAGAACCTGGCCTTTCAAGCCCCTAACAATCACACCAATGCCAATTCTACCATCTGCAGTGCAGTTTTAATAGTTGCATCCCAGTTTAGCTTATAAACTCGCTCTATTGGTTTATGCCATATGGGTGGTGATTGAACCAAACTAGTTGACACCTTTTGGGGCAAGTTATTAGAGCTTTTAAACATCAACAGCTCATCCCTAGCTTTTCTAAGAAGAAGAGTTGGATGCTTGAAAGTTGAAACATTTCCCATGTGTGAATTCATTTCTTTTTTCCCATATTAGGGAGTTTGAATAAGGAAGTTTGGAAAGCTATTTGGAAAATGATGGTACCTAATGTTGTGAAAATGTTCACTTGAAGGGCATGTAGTGAAGCAAATGGTTAAAATCTTGGAACAAGATGAACTTGAGGGGGCTGCTATGACCACTTGGCTAATGATGAGTACTATTTATTGGAGTTGTTTTAGGATCAATAGATAATAGGATTCTTTGATGTTGGCCGGGATGTTATTGTTATAAATATTGATAGAAGAGTAATGCTAAATACAGTCATAGATTGTGCAAGCGCCACATATTTTTGTTTAAAAAGAGTGAGATCTACTATTAAAACATTATATTTTTCATATAAATTTTATATTTACTCACTTTTTTTAAAAGAAGTGCACGGTGCTTGCACATTTTATCATTACAAATATCATTTATTTATATATATCTAGTTTCGTTCGAATATTATATATAAAAGTAACCGTACACTTCAATCAAGATATATATGATCCGTTCAAAGATAATGGTCCAAATATTCAAACTATATATTCGAATTTGTTTCAAATCGTTCCATTATATATATATATATATATAAATATATATATTCGGTTGACAAGAACAATACAGGCCATTTTTTAATAGAATTTCTGAGATAAAACTTATATATATATATTTATGTATCTACTTATATATATTCTAGAATAATCTTGGGGACGAAATGATAACTTTTTTAGATGAAATGTGCATAAACAATTTTCGTGCTAGCAAATTGATTTTTGCTTGAAAATAATACATCAGCTATTGATAAATTAAAGAACATAAACAATGCTTCAAGAGCAGTACTGATCAATTATCAAAAACCTAATTAATTATTATTAAGATTATTATATTCATGGTATCTTAAGATCATAGACTCCAGATAATCAATTCACAAATTAACGTTTCAATATTAGTTAATCCAGGACGTTTAAGGCCGAAACTCTTCAATTTACTGAAGTCACTTTAGAGGTTGACCAGTCAGCAGTATTCAATCAAGTGATCACTTTCATTGGTCATATAAAGATTCTGGACCCGGTGTTTCTTAAGAGGACAGTGCATGATACCAAATGTGTGCATATCAGTGTAAATGTTCTTTTTTTTTTTTTTTTTTTTTTTATAGCATTCTTAATTATTATAAAAAATATAAGTGGATATATATATTTGATGGATACATTTGAGAGAGTCATACAAGCATTTTCATTCTTAAAATAAATAATAAAAAAAATGTTCTTGCAGTACTACTATGGTTCTTGCTAATCATAAGATCATGCACACTTTTATAAGCACTAACTGCCAGGACTTCCAAATTTAAATGTGCATATTTTTTCTTAGAGATTTTACATTTGAGAAATATAAAATAAAATGTATTTCAAGTAGTTCTCTACACTTTGGGTAAAAGCTGGGTGGTATTGCTTGTTTTTTAGACATTATTAGATACTTATCTGTATATATAGTGCAAATATCAGTATATTTATACATACTTAGAAATGGATTTTTTCCTCACTTGGTTAATCACTCTGTATAAGCTAATTTCTGGTTAGTAGCTATCATACTCGTACCTTATACTAATTCTTCCATTATTTGTCTATAACCACAAACTTGGGTTGTGGTTGGTTGTATAATGGTGCAGCCATTGAGAGGAACCAAGAATTTAAGAGGTGGGCGTGCTGGCTTTCGAGGAGCAGCTCGTGGTAGAGGAGTAGAAATATAGCCTCGAGCACACATGCTAAGAGACGAGACAATTTCATTTTCAGATACGGAAACTGAAGGACCGAGTGAGCTACCTGATGAGGTTAGAATTCCATCTAATGAGGCTTCAATGTATAACATTGAAGTCCCTGCAGGTATGGAGATTAAATTGCTTTAAATGTGTTTTGGTTTGTTAATAGTAATACTATCCAGATCAGCATCTATTCTGCCATGTATTTCACTTTATGATTAAAATTGTGTGGTCTTTTTCTCTAGCTCCATCCGAGAAAAAACATGGACGGGGATCAGCTAAAAGCACATAATTTGATCGCATTAAAAAATTTGGCAAAATCTGTATGGACATTAAGGATGGCCAAAGAGGAGTGTCATGTCAAAATACGACGATGTTTTCAACACGTGTGACCTGGATTATGAAACTTTATGCAGACATATGACATACAAGTTAGAGTCATGTTGATAAACAGAACAAGGATGAGCTAACGGATCGTGTCCGAGTAAGAATTGTGTCAAATAAAGCAAAATCTATTGAATCCAACTGTATTTACATAATTAACTTTGGGTATTATATCAATGTTTTTAATAGGCTGATTTTGTATTGGATTGGACCAAAAGCAACCATCGAGAGACAGTGGCGATGTCACTTGCTAAAAAATACAACGATTATCACTACCCACTGCACTGCAAGTACCTGGAGTATGATACACATGAAGCTACAATTTATGGAGGGCCAAAGTTGGTGGACAAGGCCGTTTGGCAGTTTGTGTGAGAGGTGGGGTAGTGAAGACTTTAAGGTAACTCACAAGTTTCTTAAGCCAAATCTTTAAAGTTTGTTGGCTGGTTTTTAATAGGTATTATATAAAAATAATTTCATACAATAATAGTATTTCAACAACCTGTTTAAATTGTAGAACATATCAAGGCGGAACAAACAAAATAGGTCCAATCAAAAGATTAATCACACAGGTGGTAGGAAGTCTTTTGTTAGGCTAATGAAGGAAAAGGTTAAAGCATAAACTCATACTTATTTTTGTGTTTAATTTCTAACTCATATACAAGAATGTACTAACATGGTATGTTAATTCATTGAAGCGGAAACAAGCTCCTAATTATGTAGCTTTTTACAAAGAGGTGCATTGGTCTACAAAGAATGAGAGATTTGTAACTGAAGCTACTGAGCAGAATTATATGAGTGAATCTTTGTTTGGACCTTATACTTTTTGCTGGACATATATAAAGATTATTCAAATGGTTAATCCCTAAAACTGATCCTCATATAATCTAATGTAGAATATGATGGTAAAGCTGTTGAATGAGATGCCACCAGAAAATGGGGGGATGAAAATGCAAATGCAAATGCTATATCCAAGGAGGTATTGGGATCTCAATTGGGCTATGTTAGAGGGTTGGGCCATTTAGTTATACCTGAACCATTTGAGTCATTGCTGTCCAATAGGGCGTTTATACGACTAAGGGAGGAGAATGAAAAGAACAAGGCTGAGGCAGATAGCTTTAAGAGGAAACTTGAGTAGTTTATGGTTGATGTCTCAAAAATGCATACTTGTTTTGATGAATTTGAGAGGCTGAATAACCATGTGTCTGAATTAGAGTCACAGAGGGAGTCTCAATAGGAGACTCCGGGAGATGCATAGCCTTCCTCCAATAATGGGGGTAGGGGGGTTATATAATGTGAAATTTTTTGAAGTTGTTGGAGTAGAAGTAAAATCTGGGTGCATCCTTTTGTTTAGCATGTTAGGGTGGGTGTTTTGTGGGAACTTGGTTAGAATTGGAGAATGAATTATGCCAGGACAAATTTTTAAGTAAAGAGCAATTCCAATTTTGATAGTTGGCCCATGGAAAGATAGGATTTACAAAGGCATCCCTGCATGGGTTAGCATGTTACAGGTATGATATTTTCTCTAATTCTCACCCAGTTTTGTTATGTCATTTAATAACAATGCACACTGCTATTTTACTTACATTTTGTAGAAGTCATCATGTTAGTTGACGAGCAAATCTTTATAGGTTGACAGCGTTGTAGTTCATAAATCAAGTTCATAACTTTTGACTGGAAATAATATTCTTTCTAGCAACAAAATTGCATCTCAGGTCACTCAATTTCTGCATGCTAAAGTGATAGTGGATTGTCTATGAACAGATGGCACCATAGCTAGTATTAGAGTGTTAATGAGATGTGTTCTAGCCAATATATGGATGTTTCACACACACTGGAACAATGTTAAAATGCAGTCTAATATGCAAGAGAAAATGAAATAGGTGGGTGAAGCTTACCTAATTAATTAGATGTTACCCTTAATTAATTAGGTAACTGGAATAGTCGTAGACTAATATGCATTGTTGCTTTTTATATTTTACTTTAATATTAGTGTTAATTTTTCATAAGCACACATTTTTGGCACAATTGGTGGTTTTACAGCTTACACCATATTAGTGTTTGAAGTTACATTATTATCAATGGGATGAAATTTAGTTGTTTTGATTAATCTATGGGTATCAGGACATGCATGGTCAAGGAGACATAATTTGGAACATGTGTAACTTAAATGAATGGTTGTGAGTCTAGAATTGGGGACCTTTTACATGTACATGACTAACTCCTATCAATCTTTGTCCAATCTTGCAGCTAATATTAGTTATGGGGACTAAAGATCCTAAGGACTTGTTTGAGTGCCTGAGCAGAACAAAGACCCAAGACCCAAGCCTCCATGCATGCAATTTAGGAAGAATAGTGGTGAATGAACAATCCAAGCATATTCAAGATGCACGATCAGGCAACCAAGTAGAATACATGCATGTATATTTTGTCTGTGCAGTACCCGTATTGCAGGTTTTATGTAAATATATGTGCATGTTGGTGGCATGCAATAAAAAAAGATTGTGCTAAAGTTCAATATATGCATGTACGTTGGTTAGTTATGGATTTTTTTTGTTGTTACGTTTTGGATTTCTGCTGGGCACTTGATCTAGTTTAAACTACATTATTGACTTATAGTTAGGCATGAAGTTTACGGCATAAACATAATTTTATGGACATGCAGTATAAAATCTGCATATAATTTAATGAATGCAAGCTGTGGCATGAATTGAAAAAATATATATATATTCTGACTATTTCTGACGTCAACAAGAAATTTTTTTTAGTTTATGACATTTTCTGACTATGGTGTTACTGTCAGAAATACTTATATCTGGTGAATTAGTTTTTATCGGTGTTGTGTATTTCTGAAAGACTTACATATGCCACAACTCCATAAATCTCATAAGTACAACTCGCTGGAAAATTTTATTTCTGAAAATACAATTTGGTAACAAAAGGAATAATGTTAATTCTGCCATGGATATTATGGACAGAAAAAGACTATAGGAAATACAATTCTGGCAAGCTACTATCGCTAAAAATATGTATTTTTGACCCAAATAGTTCACAGAAAATACTCATTTCGGACCATATGTTATTGCCAGATATACTCAAATGTGGCAAGGGAGGTCACCACATAAACTTTTTTCTGGCGAAATGAACCAAGTGTTGGACCACCTATTTCCGGAAAAATTATGTCTTTTTGTGGGGATTTGGTCATGCCAGAAAAAGTAATTTTTTGGACAGCACATGAGATCGCCAAATATAGTAGCATGTTGGGCCAGTTATTTCTGATGATCATCCCACGAAATGAAAATGCCGGAATAAGACATTTGTGGCATTATATTTGGGTAATATGGACGAAATTAATCGCAGGAAATACCACTTTTTGTTGTAGTGACTGCAATATTCCAACTCAAAAATGATATTTATTATTTCAAAATGTAAAAATTTTTATTTATTTTTAAATTTAGATCTTAGATCACGTGTATAAATTTTTTAAAAATAATAATTTCTATTTAAAATAAAATCCGTAAAATTTATTACTCTATTTCAATCCACCATTATAAGAGAAATACATGGCGCCTGCAGCCTCTTTTTATTAATTTATTCCTTTTTTTATTTTTCTTGCCAATCACATAATGATAGTAAATAATAGTAATAATAATAATATTAATAATAGTAGTAGTAGTAACGCACATGATGTTAATAATGATTGTGGATCGACCATATGTTAATAATCATGCAAGTATATACTTGCATGATTAATTATACGTACGTTCATATACATATATAGATTCATAAAAAGAATAATTAAGGACATGGAATTAATCTGGTTAATGAACTTTTTCCACTAAGTTTATTCGTAAAACAATATATATCCTATTCCTTAATTTTTTTTCCTGAATATTCTCCTCCAATTTTTTTTTTTTTTTTTATAATTTAAGATATTTCCTATTCTCCTAAAAAACTTATGTAATATCTGAAAATTGGTCCCCTCAACATTATATATATACATAGAAATTAATGTCTCTCTTTAATTGTTTTTATATGGTCCAAGATTTTATTTAATTTCTAATGTTCTTACTGTAATGTGGTCCCTTTAAAATTAATTTATTTACCCCTAAGACGTCTTTCAATTTGATGGATAAATTCTAAAAGATCTTAACACTAAATTAATTAAATGTACGAGAATAAAAAATTTATTATTATGGACTCCAAATTTCTTGTTTATTCGATACAAGTTTCTTAATATGAAACCAAAAATCAAATAAATACTGGAAGAATCATTTAAGGTTGGCATTTTGTGTAAAAAAATTAATTGAGAATTTTTATCCTTTAGATTTCATTAAACAAGAAAAAATTTATTTGAGCTCTCAATTGTAGCGATACTATATAATACTGAATGTGACACCAAATATCTAGATTTTACATAAAATTTGTTTAAACTAGCTTACATGCTAGAATGAAAGACGGGTTTATGAAAATTCATCTGTTAGTTTTAATTTATTGAGAACAAAATTTTTAAAAATATCTTTACAAAAATGATAATGAATGAATATTATTAATGTATGAAAGACTATAATAAGAAATCTAATGGAGATGTTAAGACGTTGTGTGTTTTAGAATCTTATTTCTATATGTACGTATATGCATGGCAAATTACAATTTTTTCTTGGGAAAGAAAGTTCTCTTTGGAGATGATTTTACGTAGATGTAACTTTTATATATAGTTATGATTTTATAATCGACTTTGGAATATTTAAACTTCACATTTATTTCTTTTTATTTTACATAAACATTACACGTACGTAAGCTCCACAAAAAAAATTTGGTTCCACGACTGATTCCACAGACTACACGCATATTGATTATATATATAGCACATAATCATATATGCTATAGGAACAATGATACACCACCAACTATATTACAACTTAACTACTACTACACATTCAAATATTAATTTTTTCTACTTTAATTCAAAATTTTTGTATCTACAACAATTCAAAGTAAATAAAATAATAACTTTTTTTATATCTATATATTTAGTTGTAAACATATTATAATATAGTTTTTCTTATATCATTTTCCTATGCATGCATCACGGAAGCTTTTTTGTCAAGGCATCAAATAGACAAGAAGAATGCACCACAAGAAAATAGGTTTTTCCTGGCGTTTCAAATTTGTTGGGAAAAGTTCATAAATCGCCACAAATAATTATTCTCAGCAATTTATAAATTGTTACATGTTTGTTGCAGTTGTTTGCTCACTTTTATTTTTACCTAGCGAATACCAAAAATTGCCGCAAATAATTTATTTTTCTGATTTTTTGTTGTTGTTGCAAATATGGAAATAAACGCCCCAAATGGCCATTTTGTTGGCCTATGAAATCGTTGGGAAAAATTATTTATGGCGATTATCTGGCCCCACAAATGTAAAAAACATCGCCGATAATAACTGACCATTTCCAACGGAAGCATTAATTCGCTGGAAAAAGGTTTTGCATCTATTAAATAATCACTGCAAATAATCAAGTAATCACCACAATTGTAATCACCGCAAAATATGTAATTTATAACAAATCTACCTTTAATATAACTTTATAATAGATTCAAGAAATCCCATTTTGACATAGGGTCAAATTCACCTACATTTTTATCACACTATATTAACAAAGGAAACTATCAAGGGACATGATTATTATACCCAACAACCTGCATGGATATGATTTATTTGATTGTAAACTTGAAACATCAAGCATTAACATCATTAACCTCAAAATTCAACCTGTAAAATGCATCAATTTATCCAAACTCAAAATTCAACTCTTAAATGCATCAATTCCCATCAACATTAAGGGTACCATTTGCATCTAATTCAAATATTTAAGTGCATCAATTCATCTAAACTCATATATATTTATACACTTGGTGGTGCATTATACTCATCTCAAGTACAAACTGAGCTACTAATTACATAAGCCACACATCACTGTTATTGCAGCCATACTTGTGATGACAGAAGGACCCATGCTTCTTCATAACTGAATCTCGACCAACCTCACTTGGAAGCAATTGACCCAAATTCAACAGATGAACAAGAGACAAATCACATGACACAGTATGGCTTCGGAGATTCTATCTCAACCGTATATTCCGAGGGAGGAAAATGGGGTAAAGGAGAAGGCTTTGGGTGGTCGCACGAAAATGGAGATGAAATCGTTGGAGACGTGGGTGGAGTAAGCTAGGTGATCTCTCGGAAAGGCCAATGGAGAAGGCATGGGGAAGATTAGAGAAAAGTTGAGAAGGAAAGAAATCGGGATGAAAAAGAAAAGATTTCTTGTGGTTTTGGCACCCAAACCTAATTTCAACAATTTTGAGCATTGTAACAAGTGTTTTCTTTTCCCGGCACAATATTTTGCTGCAAAAACGGTAAGATTCGCTGCAAATAATTAAAATAAAGAGATCACTTCCACTAGAATCGGTTGTCTCAACAAAACACCGTGGCGATTATAAAATCGTAGCAAAAAGTGTTCTATTGCAGCGATTCTTTTTGCAACACTATAAAAATCGTCGCAATAGCATGTTTTTCTTGTATTAACACCTTCAAGCTAGGGATTATGATCGATAATATCGTTCTCTATAGACTATAATAAGGTATATATATGGAGAGTAGGCTCGTTTAGATACAGAAGTTTCATCTCATCATTATAACTTTTTCAAATTTTCATATAAAATATAATAAATAATTTAACTTTTTTAAATCATAAAACAATAATAATATTAAAAAATAATAATTTAATAATATTTTATTCAATTTTTAATTTTCATCTAAAACTATTTTATATCATCTAACTATCCAAACATAAGTTAAAATTTACTTATGTAATTAACACATAAATGGCCAAATATTATTAAAGAATAATTCTTCCCATAAACTATTATTCAGTATCCCACACTCTATAAAAAAAAATTCTACATTTTCTCTATAAAAAAACATTCTACATTTTCTGGAAAAAAAAAAAATTATCAAGGTAGGATGTAAGAGTGAATAATAACTTATATGTATATATATATTTTTTAATCATCTATATATAAATATATATATATATATATACACACACATATAGCAAAACCCATTATTAAATATTGTACAAAAAGGGTTCACGCCAGCTTGCTATACACGATCCATGGGTGCTCGGATTTTGTTGTACTTGATCCTCAGATGACCACATGACTGCAATGAAAAAACCCTACTGTTTGTTTGTTTGTCTTATCCATCTTTACATCGGCTGCATATATATATATATATATATATATATATATATTTAATTAAGAGAAATATCCTTCATGTTTCTCGCGCTGGTTCAACTTGTGAGAGTTTGAGCTGGTGCACCAACCACTTGGAGGGGTTTGCGCAGTGTGAATGATCAGTGCAAGGACACTCGTGTTGGCACTCTCTGATCTGCTCTGTCCTTCCTAGGTCCTACCTCGGCGATGACAAAACAACACTGAAATGATAGATAGATAGATAGATAGATCAATCCGAATCACTGCCATTCATTTTCTCGCAAAAAGAAACGACGTAAAAGAAACCAAAGAGAAATCAGAAAAACATGCCAACCCTGCATTATATAAACACTTGTCCCGCCCCATCCGAACAAAGCAATCCAAGCCCAACTAAACTTCATGAGTTTTAAGCACCTTTCTTCCTAGCTAGAAACGCGTCTTTTCTTCTGTTTTCAGTTGTCTTCTGGGGGGCTGCCTTCTCCTTCTACTTCTCTCTCCAACCCCACTAATGATGAGAAAACCGAATAGGTGATTGCTAGCAGTTTCTTGCAGTAAACCTGCCAAAATAAAAATTTTAAAAAAAATAAAAAACAATTTTTTGGCCCAACATGGTGCCTTCTTAGATTTCCATTTATATGTTGACTTCCAAGCTCTCATCAAAAGCAAAAATATTAGCCACCTTTCTTTCTCGCGAAGAAAGAGTGAATCTATCTTCACCACTACTAACATGAAAAGCAAGGCATCCCTTCATAAACGGAAGCCTTCTCCAGCTTAAGGCTTTGCTCTACTTTTTGTTTCCACTGAAAAAGAAAGACTGAGATCAGGAGCGTTTTAGTTTTATACTGAATAAAAACAAAAATCAAAGCCAAGCCATAAACATGGAGACCTTTCACCCCTCTATGACGCCCTTACCCTTTTCCTACACTTTCACTACTACTATGAGTGGTAGCAGTAGCGGGGCCACTCCAAATACTATTACTACACCCTGGATGGACAGAAGGATCTGGAGTAAACTCCCACAGAGGCTGCTCGATCGTGTGCTTGCTTTTCTCCCTCCACCGGCCTTTTTTCGAGCACGTTCTGTCTGTAAGAGATGGTACGCACTCTTGTTTTCGGACAGCTTTCTTGAATTATACCTCCAAGTATCTCCTCGCCATCATTGGTTTCTATTCTTTAAGCACAAAACCCTCAAGAGCTACATATATAGGGAAAGTGGTGGAGGAGATGGAGACAATAGGGGACCTTGTGAAGGATATCTCTTTGATCCTATTGATATCGCATGGCATCGCCTTTCCTTTGCTTTGGTTCCCTCCGGGTTCTCACCTGCTTCTTCTTCCGGTGGCTTAGTTTGTTGGGTTTCAGATGAGGCTGGTCCAAAAAGCATAATCCTATGCAACCCCATCCTTGGTTCTCTAACTCAACTGCCTCCCACGCTAAGACCCCGGCTCTTCCCTTCTATTGGCCTAAGCGTTAACCCTTCATCAATAGATGTCACAGTTGCCGGGGATGACATGATTTCTCCCTATGCAGTCAAGAATTTAACGGCCGAGAACTTTCATATGGATGGGGGTGGGTTTTATTCAATATGGGGTACAACTTCTTCTCTGCCAAGGCTATGTAGCCTTGAGTCAGGTCGAATGGTTTACGTGGGAGGAAAATTCTACTGCATGAACTATAACCCATTTAGCGTTTTAGCTCATGATGTTGCAGCGAATATATGGTGCAAGATTCAAGCTCCGATGCGAAGGTTTCTGCGATCGCCAAGCTTGGTCGAGAGTAGGGGAAATCTCCTCTTAGTTGCAGCTGTTGAGAAAAGCAAACTAAATGTACCAAAGAGTTTGAGGCTGTGGGATTTGCAAGCATGCGGGACTACGTGGGTGGAAGTCGAAAGAATGCCACAGCAACTCTACGTCCAGTTTGCGGAGTTGGAAGGTGGAAATGGGTTCGACTGCGTTGGACATGGAGACTTTATTGTGATTATGATACGAGGGTCGGACAAGGCTTTGCTGTTGGATATCTGCGAGAAGAGGTGGCTGTGGATTCCTCCATGTCCTTACTCTCAAGGTGTAGGCGGCGGCAGCAGCAGCAGCAACAATGGACGTGGTGGTGAATTGCATGGCTTTGCTTATGAACCTAGGCTTGCCACCCCAGTCACTGGACTTCTGGACCAGTTGACCCTACCATTTCAGCCTTACAATGGTTAGCTGCTAATTAGTTTCGAATCTGGTCATGTCTGATCTCAATTAGTAGCAGCAAGCTAAGCTGCAATGGGTGGTACTCAAATAATATTATTATATAGTACTTGTAGTACAAGATCATCATGTAATTTTAGGGAGGAACTACGTTTCAGATCATGTTTAGGATCTTTTTTTAGTATGCAGCTAGTTCATGTGTAATGTTCTCAGCTCTATTATAACTTTCTGTCAGCTCTCTCATGTGTCATGTGAAGATGATATATAGATCAGGTACCATTTTGCGTCTTTAAGCTCTTGAAACTGATTCTGGCTTGATTTTCAAACTATACTATTTACTGCAAAAGTTCAACTGTACGTATGGAACAAAATGCCAAATCTATAAACTTATTGTCACCTTATAAATAGTACTGCTCTTTATTGGTTACGTCTACATCGATCGTCAAAGACCTAAACCAATTAGCTCAAATACTAGTTTCTCTCCTTTTGGACTTTCCATTTTGTCTTGGCATATACGTGGATCAACGCAAGGGATACCCTAAGGTACTGTGTTTTGCATGCACGTGTAGGAATATGCTGCAAGCTGGAACAGTTGAAAACGATTAATAAATTAAAAAAATGGCTTCCTCAGCTCCTAAAACTCAAGGCTAGACAGTTCAAGATGCTGCATCAGGTGCACTTTTGAGTTCAAACTCCTATACAAAAACGCATATCTTTTGCATTTGATGTGACAGGTTTTTATGTAAACAGAATAGTTGGCGTCTAAAAGCGGGCAAATAAATATTTTTATTCCTTATATAATAAAGCAAAGACATTATCATTCTTTTGGCACTGTTTTTCTTTTTCTTCTTTTATTGCCGTCTTTTTTTTAAGTGTAATTATTTTGAAAAAATAAAATAAATATAAAATTAATTGAAAAAAAATTAATTTTTTAATAATAAATTTTATATTTTTTCAAATCAATAATACATTGTCAATAAAATTAAAACATCAGTACCATTTAGTGTATCCTTTTTTCTTTTTTGAGTAAATACTATTTAGTGTATCAAAAAGTAATTAAATATGCAAAGACGTGATCAACACCGTTCATCAGTCATTTTTCCTCCCTCTTATCGATCTTTTTGTGCTGTATTTTTTCTTAAATGTACTTCTCCTGCTTTCGGTTTCTAGCAACAAGCGGAACTGTAAATATTATCATGAAGTTGAGAAGGAGAGATTTCACTCCCGCAACCACAAAAAAAGAAAGATGAACTTTGGCATTTGGCTTAATTGGTTTGAGCCACCAGGAACCCTGGAAGGATCCATTGGACTTCACTTACAAAGGATCTGAATGACTAATCATACTTGTTTCAGAAGTAATGATAAGAAAGATCGTAAGCTATCTAAAATTGTTATACCTACAAGGGGATTGGAAATAAACCTCCCTCTACACGTGCGGTTGCTAAAACCCCTTATTAAGAATTCGGAGTAATTTCATATTTTTTCAAGTGTCCAGGATGATGCATGGCACCTAGTCTATAACAACCTCAACTCAATGTCGGTTTCAACAACAGATCGATAGCAAATGAATGGACCCTCTTTAAGCTTACCATCATTGGTAAAAAGAACAGAGAGAACTCTTATCAAAAGAGTGGACAATACATATTCTCAAAACTTTGTGATTAATTAACAAATTATAAGCAGAATGGTGGGAATTCTTCTGGAAAAGATGCAGTCTTGCGGACCCACCTGTCTTCATACCAGATTGATCTTCTGAATTACTTGCCACTTTGAAGCTCGGCTCCAGATCGACTTTGAAAGGTAAAGTATCAAGGAAGATCAAGGTACAAGTGCAGTAAACCGGCCTTTTTATATACACTTCAAGTCGGTGTGCAAGGAGGGTAGGATTCTTGATATTTTGATACAAGTTGCTAACGCATCATTTAAGTCTAACCTGGAGGATCAGATGTACTTCTCTCTTGAAGATGGACCTTAGCTCTTCATTAGCTTCAATGCCTATTCTCCTGTTCACGTAAAAAAGCATGTGTTTATAATTAGGATTGGGTAAAATTAATAAAGATCTAAAACAGATGCTGTCTATTGATCACGCAGAAAGAGAAATAAAACTCTCAAGCAAAAGAGAGTACACGCTGCACACAGGGTCTTCATACAAGAACCTAAGAGCATATATCTGGGAACCAATACAAACCATGGTAGATCAAACTTTTAGTTCTGGGTTAAAGAAAAATCTCATAAAAAAACTCTCCAGAGTCCCACAGGAGATCGTCTTCCCCTGGCATTCTTTTTCCTAGTTGGCAGCTTGTGGTTGGGGGATCCTGATGAGAAGGTAATTAGCTAAGACAGGTTCAGTTTCAAGTGGCATGCCACTATATCTTGTCAAAATCATTCTATAAATTCCTCAATAAAATCACCCTCACAAACTTACGAGCAGCTTCAGATGATTTTCAAAGATATGGTCAAATTAAGTCCCTTTGATAACTAGGCAAAGTTCAAATGCTAAGATCATGAATTTAGACGCCTCCTAGCAGAGAACAGATTGGTAATGCACAAACTTCATAACTCCAGTTCTATTTCATTCCAACACGCCAACAGGATCTGTTCTAATATGAATAGATGATCAAACAAGAGAGCTACGATTAAAAAAATATTAAAATACTAGTCACTACAATGAGAAACTACAAAAAGATCAATAATCTTAAAGAAAGGAATTTAGCAGATTACCCTATTTTGGAGCCCTTTTTCCCCACAAGAATCTTGCGCTGGCTTGGCTTGTGGGTGATTAAGTGCTGCTCTATCCTTAGAGAACCATCCCTTAATTCCTTCCAGTCCATTAAACGGTGTTCAATATTATATGGTATTTCCTAAAAGGAGCAGAATACATAGTCATTATCTAAGCTAATTCCTGAAATACCTAGATGGTCCTATTGGCAGATGAATGCCATGGCCTTAAATTAGAAATATGAGAAAATCCCAGGTCTACCTGATGAACATGGTCCAATAGCCTTTCACGGACAACTTCTAATGATATGTTCTTCATAACTTCTTCACTCATAGCAAAAGGATCTTCATCCCAGGGCCTTTTAACTGCCTAAGGATTAAAAGCCAATGAAAAGTCAGAGTTAGGAGAACAACTTGATTGAGTGAATAATGAATAGAAAGAGCAATGCCAATTTCATCAGGTTTCTTTCACAATCCATTCACAGTGTATCACCTATACCTTTCCTGTCATGTAAGAATTTTGATTTCAGGGATCAAGAGGATCCATTGTAAATGGACGGATTATTGCATGCAAAACAGGTCAGTAAGATCTCTCTCTCTCTCTCTCTCTGTGTTTATTTTCATGAGCAAACAATGCACTAGGGAACTGCATTTAAAGCCCTATGAATATTCAAAAATATAAAGACGAACTTATTATATGCAGGAGGTAGATTATACTAATCCCACAAGCTGAAAGTTCATGAAACGTTCTGTGGATGATATAATTCAAAATGAGTAAACCATCCAAATATGTCTACGGTTATTGACATAAACCAGATTAACAAAAACAAATAAACCACAAGCTATATGAGTATCCCTGTTAAAGTTGGATTTAAACCGTCTGGAATGTAATTCTTCATAGAATATTAATTCTGAAACGAGTGAGAAGAACTAGAATATTAATTCTTCCAAGAAAGAAGTAAAGGTGCAAAGGCATGATGTGAATTATAACTATATATACATATATACCAAATAATACAAATCAGAAAAAAATTTCTTCTGACAATTCAGAAGTTATAAGAGAGCCCATAACTATAGTCCACACAAGAGACAACAGCAGACCGAAAAGCTGGTCTGCAATGTTTAGGCTGATAATGAGATGATATTCTAAACTACATACTGTAATAACGTAAATTCCAGAAATCTCTTATTAACAGAAGTTCAAATACAATTAGGAATAGAAAATGACATGGTAGTACAACAACATGCCTGCTCCATCAAATATTGGGTTAGACCTTTCACTCCATAGCCCTTAAGTCCTGAAATCATGAAATACCTACAAAATTAAATTAAATTAAATTATATGCAATCAGAAGCAATCCAAAACACTGCAAAGTTTTCAGAAAGGTCACAACCTAACATTCTTTTATTCCCAGCAAGAAAACTTACCTTTCAAATCCAGGCAGATCTTTAAATTGTTCGGCTGCCTTTAACAGATCTTTCTTTTTCTCAACTAAATCCACCTTATTCATACATAAGATGCGCTTTTGTTTTGGGTGTGGTTGTGCTCCCATTCGTTGGATCAATCTTGTCACCCTTAAATCAGGCCTGAATGGGTGGAAAGATGCAAAAGGTCCAAGTAATCAAAGACTGAAATATGATTATAAATAGCAGTGGATTCATTAGCATTTATTCACAAAAAGGGCTATAAAAGAGGTATGATACAGCAGATTGTAAATTGTTTCGCATTATATTAAGTTTACATACAACTCAAATTAAGTAATCAGATGATGGTTGATAACCTTTTGCATCATTGTGAGGTAAGTAGCGCTTTATGGAATTCTACTTTTAGCTTGGTTGCACTAAATTAGGTCATGCCTCAACAGGGCTTCAATTCATCGTGAAACGTTATCGAAAAACAATTCCCTCCGAATTGATGTGGTGCATTTGGAGGCAAAGAAATTATGGAGTTTTGAGTATTGTGAGTGGTTGGAGGATCTCAGGGCTTTCTTCCCAAATTCGCTTTCTCTTCGGATGCTACTCATTTTGGTTCTATTTCTAGTTTTAAGGACTAGCGCTTTTTGTCCTGTTCAAGTGGATCTTGTGTGTACTTTCTTTGCATTTGGGTAGCACCCTTATAGCTTCTATTGATAAAAGTTTTACTTATTTTAAAAAAAGCAATTCTCTCGGCAATCCTCCATCTATTCTGAGTGGATGGAGGATCTTAGGGCTTTCTTCCCTAATTCCCTTTCTCTTCGGATACTACTCATTTTGCTTCTATTTCTAGTTTTAAGGACTTTCGTGCGCTTTTTGTCCTGTTCAGGTGGATCTCGTGTGTACTTTCTTTGCATTTGGGTAAGCACCCTTATAGGTTCTATTCATTAAAAAAAGCAATTCTCTCGGCAACTTCAAACCCTTTTGCCTCTTGAATGAGTGGGGCATTAGTATCTCATCAGTAGTGAATACTTGATATTTACTTACCATATAGTTTATGTTTTGTCTCATTCCTTGTTGAATCCTTAGTTGCTTAAACTGTCATGTTTAGCTTATATAGATCATTTGTTGCAATTTCTAACAATTTTTCAGTTTATTAACAGTGTCCATACAATTCAGTAATAAATCCAAAATTTGGAATGCTCAAGGATATTAAATAATAGCTAATATATAAAGCGAGTGAAACTTGTCACTTTTGGTACAAGCAATGAGAGATACTGATATCAACAATAAGCAAACAACAACAAAGAACCATGCAAGCCCTTCGAGAGGCTTATTAATCATTTTATTATGGAAAAAGACATGACTAAGGGTTTCCATTTGATTCTTATAGCAGATAAAAAAAATTTTATTGGCACCGAGTGTCCAGGAACAGCGTCCTGACTAATCCCAAGGATGCACAGGCCTCGGCAAGGAGTTTCCAGCAAGTGCACCTCGGGTAATTCAAAGGAAAAATCCCCTAGTCCAATGGTACCTAGAGATTGTTTGCACCCAAAGGAATTTGAACCTTAGACCTGGGAGGAGCATACCCCCAAGTCCAAGGCCTTTACCACTTGAGCCAACCTCTTGGGGTTCTTATAGCAGATAATTGACAAGAAAATAAAAGGCTCAAGTAAGATTTTGAAACCTAAGATAATAAATACTTACAATCAATATACGAGATGTTCTTATGATCAATAAGTTTACCGATCAAAATAAAAATATACAAGAATGAGAAGTTTTCTCTAGAAAAACAAGCCTAGAAAAAAAAAAAAAAGGAAAATTTAAATGACAAGGAAAAAACAAAGATCATTTCACATTTCAATCTCATAAACTCAAAGGAAGGTTTTTCAATACAGGCCTTTGGAACATGGTATTGGTAAGAAAGTGTTGGCCAAAATGTATGGAATGGAACTTATGGAAATGTTACCGTCAAGTTATATTGATCCCAAAGTGATTTGAATAAATGGGCATCTAGATACACTTCTTTACACAAACCTTTTAATAAGTCAGAAGGAAAGCATATATCTGTTGTTCAATGTATGTTGACTCTTCTCTCTCTTCTCTCATGTCTCTTCGTCTTCCTATTCCCGGCACTTCTCGCCAAGAATAATCCTTAGGATAGGTTTGGATAGTGAGATGAGGATTTTTTATTTTAGATGAAAGTTTAAAATATTATTATTGTTTTGGGATTTGAAAATGTTGAATTATTTATTATATTTTGTGTGAGAATTTGAAAAAGTTGTAATAATGAGATGAGATGAGAATTTTGTGTCTCATCCCACTTGTCAAACCTATCTTAATCTCACCAGTTTCTTTCTGTTTGTTTTTTCGTTATTTCAAGTTAATATCTTTTTATTGGGGCTTGGAGCTATTTCTTTTCTTTTTATATGTGGAAGACGGAGCGTAGACTACAGGTAGAAGCAAAGCTGTTTGTTTTTCTCAGGAAAGGGGGGGCAATCTTTTGTGTATTTCTGAGAAGAGTAGGAAGACAGCGAAGTCTCTTTATCTTGGTAGAGGGATGGTGAACTAGATGGCTATGGTGGTGGAGGAGTATTTGAGGTCTCCTGGTAACATGGGATCATATCAGACTAGATGGGAGGGGTATAGAGTTTTCTTGGTTCAAAGATGCCACAACTCCTATGGAAGTTTTGTGAAGTTGGTTGTGTATGGTACCGAACTGGGAAGGGCATTATTGTGATCCCAAAAGGTTGGAAAGGAGTGGATGGGCTGGTTTTGTGAGGAAAATGTAGGTTTTCAACCCTTCGTTTCAATCTAGAGAACAGAGCTGTGACTAATAGTGGTGGTGCTCCACAGGACTACAGAGGGAAAGAGGTGATAGTGGGCAATTCTAGTAGAGGTGCTAATTCTCCTAGCAAAGTTTCGTACTTGTTGGTGTTGATGAAGCCGGTGACTAGGTCAATTGGTTCACGTCATAATAGTGGCAATGGAGATTATAGGAAGGATGATCTTGTGCTGGAAGGAAGAAATGGTAAGGCCAGCTTGAAAGGTGAGTCCCGGCATAATCGTAAAGATGGCGGTGCCAATGGCTAGCCTGCCGAGGTGATGCAGAGGTTTGGAGAAATCGAGGGGTCGCTATGGCATATTCAGGCGAAGCTTATTGGCTGGAAGGAGAGGTCCAAAGCTTTGTTGAAGAAAGTAGATGGGGCCAGGACTTTTGTTAATAGGCTTGGGCTGTGAATCTGTGGGTCTTAAGGAGTCTAACAAGGCGAGGGGGGAGTCTTCTGGGCTTAAGGCTTTTAAAGATAAGGTGGGATATGGGCTGGACAAAGGCCACATTAATAGGCCTGTGAAATGACGGGCTAAGCTTCAACAAGGGCTTCTCAAACCCAAGAGCCCGATAAGCGTGGTGGGTCTACAACGGCTCCAATGGCTGTCATCAACACAAAATGGGTCTACAATGACAGGCGACTCTTCTCGAGGTACTTCAACGTCGAGTTATTTGATCTGTAAGTGGAGGGCTGATGTAATTTGCTTTCAGGAAACCAAATTGAAGATTATTAATTAAACTATTGTTAATAGTTTGTGGAGTTGTCATTGTGTGGGGTGGGCCCGCGTTAGTTTTGAATGGGACTTTGGGAGGCATCATTGTTATGTGGGATAGGAGGACTGTGGAGTTGATAGAACATTATGTGGTGGCTTGCCATTTTAGGAATGTGGATGACTGATTCGAATGGGCTTTTGCGGGTGTTTATGGTCCTAATTTGGACAGTAGTAGGAGAATTTTGTGGGATGAAATGGCGGGTCTTTGCTGTTGGTGGGACCTTCCTTGGTGTTTCGGAGGGGATTTCAACATTACTCGGTTTCCTAATGATCGAGTGGGGATTCTTACATCTCTCATGCAATGAATGTATTTTCAGATCTCATTTTTGAGTTGGATCTTATTGATTGTCGGGGCATTATTATTTTTAATCGGTGCATTCGTTCTCGATGCCAGCACCGCACAGAAACCTACCACTCCAAAAGGGTGGGGGAATTATTGGAGGGCGTAGGTACTTTAAATTTGAAAATTTGTGGTTGGAGGATGAGGGCTTCGTCGATAGGGTGAGGATTTTGTGAGGGGAAGACAAATTCTTGATTCAGTTTTAATAGCTAATGAATGTTTGGAAAGCAGAATCAGATTGGGTGAGTCTGGTATTCTAGTTAAATCGGACATAAAAAAGGCATATGATCATGTTAATTGGGAGTTTGTCTTATACTTGGAAGATATGGTTTTGGAGAGAAGTGGTGTTTGTGGCTCAAGCATTGTATTTCAACAATTAGATTCTCTAATTTGGTGAATGGCACCCCGGTTGGTTTCTTCAATAGTTCCCGTGACTTGAGACAAGGAGATCCTTTGTCTCATTTTCTTTTTGTTCAAGTTATGGATACTTTGAGTAGAATGATTGAAGCGGCGGTGGATGAGAGTTTCTTGTTGGGATTTTTGGTGGGAGATGAGACTCGGGGCAGCATAAAAGTCTCACACCTTCTTCTGCATACGACACTTTAATTTTTAGTGAGACCAATCAGGATCATCTTCGTTCTTTGAGAGCCTTTTTGCTATGCTTTGAAGCTGTTTCTGACTTAGAATTAACTTATCTACGTCTGAAATTGTTCCAATGGGCTCTGTTATGAATATTTTGGATTTGGCTAATATCTTGGGGTGTAAGGTATCCTCATTACCTATGAGATATCTTGGTCTTCCTTTGGGCGCTCCTCACAAATCTATAATGATTTAGGATGGTGTGATTGAGAATATTGAGAGAAGGTTAGCTGGTTGGAAAAAAGCTATTCTTGTCTAAAGGGGGAAGAATTACTTTGATAAGGAGTACGTTGTCTAATCTTCCAACGTATTTCCTTTCTCTTTTCCCTTTGCCTGCAGGGATGACAAATAGAATTGAGAGGATCTTTCGGAATTTTTTGTGGGGAGGTAATGGGGAGGATAGAAAGTTTCACTTAGTTGGAATAAGGTTTGTTCACTGGTTTCTTGTGGAGGATTGGGGGTGTGAAATTTGGGGCTCTTTAAGAAAGCTCTTTTTGGGAAATGGCTTTGGAGGTATCATCTTGAGAGGGATGCGTTATGGAGAACTATTGTTGATGTTAAATATGGTAGGATGTGGGGGAGTTGATGTTCTAACAAAGTAAGAGGAGTGTATGGGGTGGGTTTGTGGAAGTCTATTTGGATGGGTTGAGGGGAATTTGTCAACCATTTTAAATACAAGGTGGGGGATGGAACAATGATTAATTTTTGGCATGATATTTGGTTTGGGGATTCTGCTCCAAAGAATGTTTATCCCTCCCTTTTTAGGATTGCTAGAGATCAAGACACTGCAGTGGCTGATTCCTTTACTTTTTTAAATAATAATCTTCAAGGGAATGTCAATTTTATTAGAGATGTGCGTGATTGGGAAGTGAATGTAGTCTCTGATTTTTTTGGAAGATTATATGATATGAAGATTGTTTAGGGAAGGGAGAATAGTCTGCTGTGGATTCATGCTGGAAATTCCAGATTTTCGGTTAGTCCTTCTAGAAGGCGTTAACCTGTCAGTGTGTCAATAAATACCCCTAGAAATGCATTTGGAGATCTAAGGTGCCTAGTGGCTAGTAAGGTGGCATTTTTCTGTTGGTTAGTGTCTCTTGGAAAAATTTTGACCGCTAATAATTTGAGAAAGCGTGGATTATTTGTCACGGATTGGTGTGTCATGTGTATGAAAGATAGTGAATCTGTTGACCATCTATTTCTTCATTGTGAGGTGGCTAAGACTTTGTGGGATGAGATTTTGGTAGGATGGGTATTGCTTGGGAGATCCCTAAGCAAGTGGTGGATCTTTTCGCATGTTGGCAAGGTTTTAAGGGGAGACATCGCATTGTTGCCATATGGAATAGGGAAAAGCTACAGATCAGCCACTGTTCATGGCTGATCTGTAGAACACCTTACATGTCGCCCCCAGGATCTAATTAAATTTTGCAAGCTAGCTGTAGTGTCATACCATTAATTGACTTCAAAAATTAATTTTTTTTTAATAATGCTACTATGCCACCTCATTTTGCCCCTTATTTTGACCGCTCATGTATTTATTTATTTATTTTTACTTACTGATTAAGGAAGTGACTATTAGTGTATTGGTGTATTTTTTTATTTTTTAAAAATATTTAAATATGTTAAAAAAATGTAAAGAAACAATAAAAAAGTGAGATTTGTACTGGTGGGCACACTAGCACTACTCTTTTTTTTTTTTAATGGTCAACCATTTATAAATTTTGAGGGGAACATTTTTCTTTACATAAATATGGTTACAAATTTGTAGAACCCCCAAGTGGTAACTATATAATTGCAATACATATAGAGTTCTATTATGTACAGTCACTTTTGCATATTTTTTGTACACTTTACTAATTTGATTGACCAAAGCAGTTATTTTATATTAAAAAAATGGGACGCAACCAATCACATTAATGGAATGTGCAATAAATACGCAAAAGTGACTTTTTTTAATATAAAACAACTGTTTTGGTCAATCACATTAGTGGAGTGCACAAAAAGTACACAAAAATGACTGTACGTAACAGAACTCTATATATATTCCAATTATATTATTACCACTTGCATAAGGGGTTCTAGAAATTTGTAACCATATTTATGCAAAGAAAAATGTTCCCCTCGAAATTTATAAATGGTTGACCATAAAAAAAAAAATTTAAGCCTGCTGGTAATTAGATCCTGGGGGCGCTACCTCCATCCCTGAAAGACGTAGGGAGTCCTACAGATCAGCTGTGAAAACAGTGGCTGATCTGTAGCTTTTCTCTATGGAATATGATCCCTTCATGTTTGATGTGGTGCTTATGGTCGGAGAGGAATGGGTGGTGCTTTGAAGATAGAGAACGCTCGATGGGAGAACTTTGGGAGTTTTTCTTTAGTACTTTGTGTTCTTGGGCTAAGGCTCTTGTATTGAATGGAGATAATCTTCATGATTTTTTTTAGCCTTTTCTAGTTTCTAGCTGGTATCTAGGTATTTTCTCTTGTATACTTCCTATGTACTTAGGCTATGATACTTGGTAATAAAATTCTCTTATTATTTGTCAAAAAGTTCGGAAGGAATTTTACTAGCTAAAACAAAATCCTATTGCATACAGCCAATGCAACATATTTGCACCTGAATATGATCTATAGCCCCTTCCCCTCTCAGCATATTGGCACCAGAATGCTATGAAGTTATCCGATTGAAAAGTGCAATTAGCATGACAGTGAAAATAAGATCAGACTGTCTTCATAACAGATTGGTACAAAGAGTAAAATTTAACAAACATCTTACATGCAAACGTAACCACATACACTAAATACAAGCAGAAACACACATGCACACAAACAAAATTGGCAATTTTGTAAAGTCCCTACCACATAAATGTTCTAGAATAAATATAGGAAAAAAAGGAAGTTTTAAATGGAATTCTAAGCTATATGAAACTTTTGACTAATGGAAACTAGATGGCATGTACATCAAGGTATCAATCTTCAGTTTTTTTTTTTTTTTTATATACCTTAAGCTGTACATCTTCAGTCTGAATAAAATAATTTTCTTAAAATAAAAAGAAATTTAACATATGTAAAAATTAAAAAGTATCGTGTCTACTTGTGATCAAATTCTGTTCACTGACCTGGTAAGATGCCTATGGACATCGAAAATAACAATGAGCACATCATAGAGATTAACAGAACTCCAAGCACTTTCCACACGAACCTTCATATCCTTGTGAAGATGTCCACTTTTATTCAACATAAGTCCTGGCGTATCAAAAAAACACTGCATAGGGCATACAGCGAACCATCAAGTAATAATATTATCAAATAGCACAAAACCACAGTTACAACAAAGAAATTGTGCAGTTACAATAATGATTATGTGTAATCCTAACAATTTTCTCTCACTAGAAAACATAAAGACAGTGGGAAATACCATTAAAGTCATGTTGTAAGACTCATTTTTATGTGCCTTAGACTAGGAAGAGTAACATGAAAGAAAAAGGATAAATAGCATTTTACACAAGAAATGCTTCAGTTTTTGCAGAAAAAATAATTGAATTAGAAATTTTTTAATATTTCAATATTAACTGGAATGCATTCCAAATAATACAATTAGCCATAGAGTTAATAATTACAGAAAAATGGAAGAAAAATCCTTGATCCCCCTATATAAAATTTAGTATAATCTCCACGACTTTATGAAATGAAATTCCTAAAGCTTCACGCAGAGGCATTGACTTAGCTGAAAAAGTCTTTGAACACAGGTGATATCCCTATTGGTGAGCCTCTACAGATGGTTCTTTTTCCACAAGATCAGCCTGGGCTCTAATTAGAAAACTTCAGGGCAGCAAGTGCATTGACAATAGTGTGTATGTATTAGATATCTTCCCACTAAGGTTTCTGTGCTCATGAAGGAATTTCTATAGTAGTCCTCCCTTTGATGTCAATACTCAGAAGTTAAGCATTTCATTAGCTTCAAAATGTGATTGTTGTGTTGCTCCAAATGATGAATCTCTGGACCATGTTCTGTGTCTGAAAGAATTGGCTCCTTATGTATTGAACTATTTTTCAGCGATAGGAGAATTGAATTGTTTGGAAGGGCAATCATGGTCTAGTAGGGTTACTCTGCGGTTCCAGAAGGCAAGAAAGTGCTCGTGGCTTGGTAATTGTTTTGTTCCATCAATTACTAGTTGGCCTCTTTGGATTGCTCTGCTAGAATGGAAGCTCAGTTTGTGAATCCTTGGGCACAAATATTTTTATCTAGATTTGTACAACCCATCATTATATCTTTTATGCATCTGAAACCCAATCTTAGATGTACATTATATCATATTGAAAACTTAGAATATTTATTAAGTTACATATATTCATTAGTTACATGGGAAGTAGAAACTACATGCATGTGATAAAGATATGGAATTGATATGGATTATAATTTAGAATTATTAAGTTTTACAAGCAGATGCACACCTACTGTATAATTCATGTGTTTACACAGAAAGAAGTGAGGAGGTAATATATCAAAATAAGATACGCACAATTTGGGTGTTTTCTTTTGTCATCACTCCTAACACTTCATGAGTAGTGGTGTTTGTCTTCCGGGAAACAGCAGCAACCTTTGTTCCAACCTGTGATAGATGTACCACAGATATAACACATGCATGCAGTTATCTAATAAAAAATGCTAGAAATGAAAGATGCTGGAAAAAAAAAATCGTAATTAATGCTAGACAGAAGAAGATGATAATGTCAAAAACAACAACACCAACACAAACAATAATAATATCAATATTAGTAATAAAAGAATTACTGAATAATGCTAATATGCATAAAGCATACTGTACAATCCATTGTGGGGAGGCCAAGAGACAAGGATAAACTCCCTAACATAATAATAATAACAATAATAACGACAACATTAACAATAAAAACATTTATATGGAAAGGGATGTCCACACAGCAATGCACTGCTTTGATAAAAGAGAATTTTAAGGGAAACGTTTTCTTTTATAAGTAAAATTTTAAGGGAAACTACCATTAAACCAGTCCATATATGCCGCACCATTGGTTCTCTATTTCTTCGAATGTGAAAAGGTTCTGGACACCCATTTAATAAAGTATTTCCACACCAAAGATCATTCCAAACCTGAATTCATGCATCAACTCCTACCTCACAGCTAATAAATTTAAAAAAGCTCCCCAAACATCCCACTTGCCAAAACTAACGCACTTGGCTCAATAATTATTGCATCAATGATGCCCAAGGCTCAGCAGTATGTATCAGACTTGAAAAAATAAATTCCAAATCATACAGGCACCATGAAAAAGCAATAGAAGACACCATCCATGGTATAAAACTTTGATCTATTTTGCACAAACTACCATGTAACTCATTGATGATACTCCACGCGTTTTTTATAAGTACTCTCAAACATACTACTTTTGCATCATACATAGTAATCCCAACAAAGAAAAAGAAAAAAAAAAAAAAAGATATAAAGACACTAAATTTGATGTTTTTCTTAGGTCTGCCATAGTTAGTCACAACAACATGTTTTTGATAAGTAATAAATCTTATTTGAAGTGCAGATAACCGCAACCCAAGTACATGGGAAGTAGATAAATGGATAAACCCAACCAGTGAGAAAAGAAAAAGGAACAAAAATCTTTGACACCTATGAAGCTAAAAAAACATGGGACCTTTTTCATGCAGCCAATCAAATATAAAGGGAGTTGAATATTAAGAACTTTAACTATATCACTGTCCTCCCACGGACTTCAAATGGGTGGTCGCTGTATTCCTACCAAATAAAACACATTTTTTATAGGTAATCAGAAGTTTTATTCATAAGAAAAGAAGGCATAGCCCAAGTACATAGGATGTATACCTGAGAAGTACCTAACACCAAATACAACACATTAAGCACATAGGAACCATCCTCCAAGCTTTATAGTTATATGACTCCTATAAGGACTCCACCAACAAGCCAATAGCTCCGTCGGGGCAAATCCCACAAGATCCCAAAACTGCTGAAAACCAAAGCTCATAAATACCTAGTTACCTCATAATGAAGCAAAAAATGACGAATAATTTCTCCTCATTGCTTACACATATAACACCACGACAATGCTACAATGTGCCTCTTCCTCAAATTATCCAGCATTAAAATCTTCCCCAAAGCTGTCACCTAAACAAAAAAAACTACCCTCTAAGGCACCATATTTCTGTAAATACTCTTCCCAAGGGAACGGAGAGCGAACTTGTGGACTGAGCATGTCGAAGAAAGACAGCCTCAAAGGTCCCCCTTTTTGGATTAGGATCCAACAACTTTTGTCCACACCACCACTTCTCAACCTGAAAGGGTAAAAATTATTTAATCATGAAGAGAACAACTCCACCACTGCCAGTCCTGGGCTGATCCAACAAAGTCACATTTGATTGTGGTATGTTATCAGAGATCTGCAAATGGTCTATGGCCAAAGCCTCCTTACAACAAGATATGGGAAACAACTTCGGAAAAAAAATATTCAAAGCTGGTCTCTACACCACACATAGTACCAAAATCTTATTTTGGACCCATCACTAACCTCATATCTAATTTTTTTGATAAGTAATCAAGAAATTTTATTCATAATAATAGGCAAAACCCAAGTACACAGGAAGTATACATGAGAAATACCTAGCTATAAGTTACAACTAAAAGAAGAAAGTCATGGACATTGAGTCCATTACAAACAATAGCCCCCACCCAAGAAAACAATGTTTTAAAGAAAAAAACTTTCAACTCATCCATTGTTCTCTCTTGGTTTTCGAAACTTCTATCATTTCACTTCCACCAAATACACCAACACATACATATATGGACCATTTTCCATATTGCTGCGACTTGTGTATTTCCTCTAAGGCCTATCAGCTTGCTAGAAAGTCCACCAATCTGCCGGCATGACCCATGATAAATCAAGTCCTGTAAAAAAACCAACCCACATGGTCCTGGCCACCTCGCAATGTAGAAACAAATGATCTACAGATTCGCCATCTTTCTAACACATGTAACACCAATCCAATACCATTAATCGACATCTCCTTAGATTATCTGTGGTGAGGATTTTGTCCAAAGCTGCTGTCCAAACAAAAGAAGCTGCTTTTGAAGGAGCTTTGGTCTTGCAGATGCTCTTCCATGGGAATGAGAGCCTGCCCGGGTTCAATAAAACTCTGTGAAATGATCTGACCGTGAATTTACCTTTTTTGGAAGGGCTCCAAAACATCCTATCCATCGTACCCTCGATCATAAGTATGGAATACAGAGCCGCATAGAAATCTAAAATAACCTCCAACTCCCAATCTTGGGCTGCCCTAGTTAAGTCCACATTCCATTGAGGGGAGCCACTAGAAAGAGTCAAAAGATCCGCTATCGCTGCATCCTTTACTCATGCTAACTCAAATATAGCGAAGAAGGTGTCTTTAAGACAACGTTCACCACACCATTTATCATGCCAAAATTTGGCACGAGAGCCATCGCCCACAACAGTATGTGTATGACTCCTGAAAGTCGCCCAACCCTTCCTAATGTTTTTCCACAACCCTACCCCATGTGAGCCACGTACCTCATTCGAGCACCCACCACCCCATGCTTCCCCAACCTATGCATCAATAATAGACTTCCACAAAGCCCCCTATTCTTGTTGGTACCACCACAACCATTTACCCAATAGAGCTTAGTTGAACTTTGTCAAGTTATGAATACCCAATCCACCCCCAGAAATTGGAATGCACACCGTGTTCCAATTGACCAGATGGAACTTGAACTTGTCCCCCAAACCACTCCACAAGAAATCACGTTGTAACTTCTCAATACAGTTGGCAATCTTTGCTGGGAATGGGAACAGAGACAAAAAATAGGTGGGGAGGTTAGAGAGAGTACTTTTAATCAATGTAAGCCTACCACCTTTCCATAAATACAACCTCTTCCAAGATGCCAGCCTATGCTCCACCTTTTCAATCACAGGATTTCAAATCTGCTTTGATTTGAAGGAGGCACCCAATGATAATCCAAGATACTGAAGAGGTAAAGAATATACCTTACATCCCAAGAGAGAGGCTAGAGCCGCCGCTTCAGGAACATTCCCCACTGGCACCATCTCAAACTTTGCCAAATTAACTTTCAAACCCGAAACGGCTTTGAAACAAAGAAGTATGGCCCTCAAAGATTGGATATGCCCGAGATTTGCTCCACAGAATATAAGAGTGTCATCAGCAAACAGCAAATGAGAAATATTAAGAGAATCGAAGTTACCATTCCCCACCAAAAAGCCGTAGAGAAAACCACCGTCCACAAGACCTACAATCATCTTACTGAGGGCTTCCATGAAAAATAGGAAAAGTAATGGAGATAACGGATCTCTCTGTCTCAATCCATGAGAGGAGTCAAAGAAGCCTACTGGAGAACCATTCACCAAGATAGAGAATCGAACTATTGAGATACAAAACTTTATCCATTTCATCCATCTCTCTCCAAAACCGCATCTTGCAAGTAAATAGAACAAAAATTTCCAGTTAACGTGATCATAGGATTTTTCCATGTCTAATTTGCAAATTCACCCAGGTTCTCAAGATTTGAGACGTCCGTCCAGCACTTCATTTGCAATTAGAACCGAGTCTAGAATTTGTCTACCTTTGACAAATGTGTTTTGTGGCTTCGAGATTAACTTCTCCATCACCATACTCAATCGGTTTGCTAGCACTTTGGAGAGAATCTTATAGACCCCTGTCGCAAGGCTAATAGGACAATAGTCACGAACATCCACTGACCCCACCTTTTTTGGTATGAGTGCTAAGAAGGTGGCATTGAGGCTTTTTTCGAAGCTAGCATAATACTAGAACTCTTGAAAGACCCGCATAAGATCACCCTTGATCACTTCCCAATAGGTTTGGAAGAAACACATGGTGCCACGAATGACTTTGCATACTTTTTCTTCTTCAAAGGGCCTCTCCAACCACCCTGCACACTGTTGATCTAAAGCTGAGAAAGTCAACCCATCTACTGACGATCTCCAAGGTTGTTGTTCAAATAGGAGATGTTCATAATACTGTACCATGTGCTCCTCAATACTTGGCTGATTCGAAAAAACTGCACCATCAACCATTAATGTATCTATAGAGTTGTTCCTCCGACGCGAATTAGCCACTCTGTGAAAGAACTTTGTGCATCTCTCTCCCTCCTTAAGCCATAAAGCCCTAGATTTTTGTCTCCAAGAGGTCTCTTCCATCAGTAATACTCGTTCAAGATCTGTAACTACTTGTCTCTTGTGAGCTTTTTCAGCTTCATTAAGAATTCTTGCCTCCTCCTCACCCTCCAGGCCCTGTAACTCCTCCATAAGGGAACGTCGTTGTAGTAGAATATTGCCAAACATTTATTCATTCCATAACTTCAAGTCATATTTCAGCGCTTTTAGTTTCCTCACCAGAATGAAGCTTGGAGATCCTTGGAACTCATACAAAGACCACCATTGCCTAACCCTGTCTACAAAACCGTCGGATTTAAGCTACATATTTTCGAATTTGAAATACCTTCTGCCTCCTTGGATGCCTCCACAATCCAAAAGGATAAGGAAGTGGTCAGAACAAACTCTAAGTAGTCATCTTTGAATTACATTAGGAAAATGTAATTCCCATTCTGGAGTTAACAAAAATCTATCGATTCTCGATCAAGAAGGGAGTTCTCGAGTGTTGGAACAAGTATACGAGCCTCCCGTTAGTATAATATCCATAAGCGCCTCTTTTGAAATGAAATCGGAGAATTCCCTCATAGCGGGAGTGATGTGGCGTGTACCTGGCCGTTCACTCGGGAAGCGAGATACATTGAAGTCTCCCCCTACACAACTTGGTAATTCCCACAAACTAAGGATTCCTGCCAATTCTTCCCAAAAAAAGCTTCTTTCTGAGTCAATATTAGGGCCGTAGACTCCTGCAAATGCCCATCGGAACCCATCTTCTACATTTACAAAGGAACACGCCACAGTGAATTCACCTACACAGCCCTCTACTCTTTCCACCAACCGATGCACCTTTCGAAGGTAGATACGACCACCCAACATGATGCCCTCTCCACAAACTATGAATTATTTGCCTTGTAATTAGTTCTAGCTTGGTCTCTTGCAAGCAAATGATATCACCCTGCCATTGTCGGAGTAAGTTTCTGACTTGGAGCTGTTTGGTCTGCTCGTTCAGCCCCCTAACATTCCAAGATATAATTTTTTGCTTCATAACAAAACCATCGTTGCCCTTCCCTTACCATGCCCCCGACAAGAGCTTCGCTCCCCTCCCTCATCGTTCATAGCCCACGTAAGCCTCTTGAGTTCTCTTTCTCTTTTTTTTGGTCCAAGGCAAGTGAGGGGGCAACTTTAGTTTGTGCATTTGCAGGTTCAATAGCTGTGAGTAATGCCAAAAATTCATCTTTAAAACCCAAGCATGTAATCCCAACAAAATGTTTGATCTCCATGGCTTTTTGGATTCCCAATCTGAAACCCTTGGATGAAAAGAGTTCAATGGAGTGGGTTCTATCCCCTCAACAGGGCACCTGCCCCTCACTGCGTCCTCCCCTCCTACAATCATCATCTCCACTCCACTTGTAGACTCACCTACTACCAAAGTCCCTTCCATTACACTGTCCTTTGAGTTACCTAGCCTTCATGCACTGTGATGGTCATCACAACTGAGTTTTACAGCAGCTAAAGATGGTTCCGGCGCCGTACACAATTTTTGGGCAGTTGAGGACAACAGGGAAGGCCCATAAGTCACTGATGGCAAGTTCTGTGTCTTTCACAGTGATCCAACCCACCCAACAGCTCACCCATCCTTTCCTCTTTAGCCTTTTGTAGAATCGTAGCATTCACAGATGCCGACAACATCGTTATCGTTGTTGTGATGGCTGGAGGCAACCCAAAGGTGTCCATCGCACCCTTCTGTGCCACCCCACTAGTCGAAGACCCTCCTGATGACATACCAGTTAGTTGCGCAGCCTCCTTGGTTGGCAAACATGCTTCCGGCACTAGGTTTCCGATGCAGAGGTTGTTGAAAGCAGTCTCTGAAGATGACAGTGCTGAGCAGTCAATGGTGGGCTGTTGCCATTGATGAGGAACCTTTGCCGGCGATAGCTTGGCCTCGCACGCAGCCCACACAGCCCAGTGGCTGCTAAGCCCTTCACAGAGGAAGGCCCAGCCCTTTTGAGACGCCACTTCATCTTGGGTTGGGCCTGGCGTGTCCAGCCCAGGCCCATCTTGGCTTTCAGCCTTGATCCAGCCCCATGATGACCCAAGCCCACTCCCCGGCCTAGGTCCACATTTCCTACCAGAGCTTCAATTGCCTTCTTCAAATTACTGAGTTCAACCTTCACACCCTTCAATTCTTATTTTATATCTAAAAGGGCCATCTGTTCCTCCCTTTCAACTGCACAGGCACTTGACAGACCAGCTCTAGCTAACTCAGGTAAGGGGGTTCTATTAGCCCTCCCTACCAGAGAGCACTCCCCTGCACCCCCTCTCTCTTTGTCCTTTTCTCCAATTTGAGAAGCTATCATTTGACACGTACTGCCATGCACCACCACCCTACTACCTACTCTACCACCACCACTAGCCTCAACATAGGACCCGGCTTGCCCACCCACATCTTTCCCCTTCCCCTCATCCTGATCCACTACTAGAATCTTAGGGAAGCAAGACAGCGTATGCTTCATTTCCATGGACAGATTTTTCCACCCCTATCCTTCCATCCCTGCCAGAAACACCAGCATTCCTCAACATCCATGACCACCGTATTCAATTATTTCCAAGTAATGCCCAAAAGCATTAACACGCCAATGAGCAACTAATGCCACGGACTCGGCTCGAAAAGTCTTATAGAACTCCTTTCTTCCCTTTGCAAAGTAGTATTCATCCATCGTATTTGCCAACCAGTGAACGCAAGAAATACTGAAAGTCATCTCCTTTGAAAACTTCCGACCTCTTTCAGTAATACGAAAACAATTTCCCCCCTCCAAAGATAAAATGAACACCTTATTTTCTACTAATAAGTGTTTTACGATACCCATCTTAACTCAGAACTATAACAAACTCAAAGAAAAACTAATGAGAAGATGATTCCAGGGAAGAATCACCAAAAGAGATCACCAATGTTAGAAACTGTATGGAGAGAAAAACTTCCTTTCTAGTTTCCCACCTATATCTTACAACATACCAACCTCATATCTAATAAAATGGCAGAAATCCCTCAACCCCTTCTAATTTTTATCCACAACCCAACCACATAAAGCCCACAAACCTCGTTTGAACACTTGTCCTACATGCTACCATAGCATCCACCCCCAATTTCCTGTTAAAAAGAGCCTTGTTAAAAAAAAAAAAAAAAAAAACAGATTTCTTACCCCATAATCTCCTGGTGAAATTGAGGTGCAAGCTTAGACCACTAGACTAGGTGAAACTAGAACTCATTGCCAACGTCTTGCACAAGCTCTACAACAGCCAAACCTTCAATATTTCATTTGGGGGGCATGGGGGTTGTGAAAGTTGTGGACCCATTAAATATCTGTTAGGATTGAGAAAGATTTTTAGAGATGTTTTTATTGGGGTTTAAAATTTGGAGGTCTATCGAGAAATGTAAAAGATTCTAATGAAAAACTGTAACCCCTTGGACCAGGTTTGAGCTATTATGGTAGTTATAGTCCTATGGATGGATCTGGCTTCTAATTTTGTGCACCACGGTGCACTTGCGGAAAACTCATTGCCAAGAGCCTGTGCACCCCCAAGATTAGTCTGGCCATTGTTCTCGGACACCTAGTACCAATCAAAAACTCAAGTTAACCTTGTAAAATAGAATATATGAATCTGACCAACACAGTTATACACTACGAGGTAGATTAAACAACCATGAAAACTGTGTTGCAGAATATGGGCATAGAGAACACGCCCCCCCCCCCCCTCTCCCGGGGGTTCCACAATTATGCAGTGGAGTCAAATATCAAAGAACGGTACGTCTCACAATCAAAAAGAAAATAAACTTCGCTGAACTCCAACATCAATATCTTTTTTTTTTTTTTTTAGAAGTAAACATATCTTACCAAAAACTCATTTTCTCTTGAAAACGTATGGTGAAATGCAAACTAATCTACATCCAAAATCGCAAACCACATTCAAATTTTGTTTCTTTTTTTATAAGTCAACATTGCAAACAATATAAAATGATGACCACAGTCCCTGTCGTATATCATAAAGTCAAAGACTCAAAATACTATTCGTTCAAAACCATATAACCAAACTACGATCCGAAAAATTCAAATATCCAAATGCTAAGTTAGTTGCCAATAAAACCAACCACGTAGTTCGTCAGTGCAGACTTCCCAGCATTTGGAGCACCGATTATCCCGACCGACAATGACTTCTGGTCCTCCTCCTTCACTACCGTGACCTCATCTTCCTCCCCCACCTCATCGTCCGCTGCCTGTAACGCTGCCTCGAGCAGCACCTTGGCAAGCACTCTCCTCTTCCTCTCCTCCTCTTTCTGCAAAATCCTCAATTTTCCTTTCTGGGTCTCCTTTCCGAAGATTAACTGATCAGCTTTTTCTCTATATTTCTCATCCCAAGTGGGCTGCTGAGCGGTTTCAATGTTGGGTTCCGAATTAATGGTTGGTAATGTGTAATGGTTACTGTCAAAGACTGAGTCAGAGCCATTTTCAGAGTCTGAGAACGTAAGTGAGTGTGCGTTATCGTCTTCTTGAGGCTGGGCTGAGTAAAATTGAAGAAGAAAGGTTGGGTGGACAGGAGTTCTGTAGGGTTTTGGAGGGAAGGTCGCGAGGGTTATCAGAGCTCTCAAAGCTTTCATATCTAAGCTTTCTATAGACACAACATATAGAGAATGCGAGCGAGCGAGCGAGAAAGGTTTGCTCGGAACTTGTAGTGTAGAAGAAGTATATATGAAAGGTCCTAATGGTTTTGCGGAGGTATGCGTTGCAAAGCGCTGGATTTTGGGGTTTCAGGGTTTTGTGTTTTGGCTTCTTGGTTTAAATTCTTCACTGTTTGAAGTTTTTCATTTCCGGGTAAATTTTGAATACTGATAGGCTTAATATTTGAAGTTATTCATCTATTATTTTTTTTATATTTGATTTTTTCAATTTTTTTATTCTACTTAATGATTAAAAAAAGTAAGTATTAATAAAATTAATGATTAAAAATGTTAAAAATAATAATTAAAATAAAATAATAAAAAAATAAAAGATTTTTGAAATGTACTTAGATAGTATATGAGTAGTAATAGGGTATTAACCTACTACCCTATCACTATCCAAATTTATTACATGACATTTGGATTTTTTAGAATTTTTAGACGAAATTGGCCCAGGTAGGGTGGTTTGGATTTAAAGATAAGTTGAGATGATTTGAGAAGAGTATAATAAAATATTATTTTTTAATATTATTATTATATTGAGATTTGAAAAAGTTGAATTGTTTATTATATTTTGTGTGAAAATTTGAGAAAATTGTAATGATAAGATAAGATGAGTTGAAATGAGTTTTAAATCCAAACTAGAGGAACAAAAGTTTCTATGTGTAGTTATTTTTGCGTATTTTATTAATGTAATTGGTTGCATCATTTTTTATAATATAAAATAATTATTTTTGGTCAATTACACTAATAGAATGTGCAATGAGTACATAAAAGTGACTGTATGTAACAGAACTCCTCATATAAATAATAGATCTCACACTACTTATATTTGTCTAACTCAATTTTTTGAATAATCATAAATATTTAATGATTGGCTACATTGGGTGCGATACTCATATCCACATTGGCCAATAGGATTTCAACATGTATGAGGTATATTTGTCTTACAATGAACCATACCTTATTGAATCAACTTTATTTACCCTCCTCTCCTCAAGTCTCCCTCTCCCCTTTCGATTCTCCCTCTCCCCTTTCGTTCTGCTCTTACTCTCTCCGATTCTCCCTCGCCCCTTTCAGTTATGCTCTTCCTCTCCCCTCTTGGTTCTGATGTCCTCTCCCCTCCCAGTTCTTCATTTTCTCCTCTCCCATTTTCCTTTCTCTCTTCTCTCCCCAGTGCCCTATGCTCTTTCTCCTCTCCATCTAGTGCTTTGGAACAAACCGAAGCACTTGATTTGTTCATTATGCAATCTAGATTTAGGGTCGGTGGCTGGGTCAATTTATTTAGGTCATATGCATTCTAGATTTAGGTGAATTTATTTGGTAATGATCTAGATTTGTTGTCTATGGTCAATTCAAGTAATAATCTGGATTTGTTGAATTCTTCCATGGTAATTAGGTTTCTTCCATGGTTTTTATGTGCATGTCATTAAATTTAAATTCCCAAGAACTTGTACAGTCAATAAACTTGAGAGATTTGGCCACAATTATAAAATTGATTACACCAAGTAACACAAGAAAGCATTTGAGAAGTTGGTTTGCTCTATATCTTCTTCCAAGGAAAATAATTGATAGAAGAATGTGCCACACAAGAAAAGTCTACAAAATAATTGCAGGATGTCAATTATTCAAGTTCAATATTACCTTCAAAAAAGAAAAGTTGTTGGCTGATCTTAAGCAAGCATGAGTTTGAGGGCATATAATACGAGATATGTGTAGACAAATGTAGGACCAGAACAAAATCATTATCTGATGTAATATTTTCATATAGTGCCTCAAAACCCAATGACTAGACTAGTTATGGTTATGCCAGAGAAATAGTTTTGCCATAGAACTGAATGGATACAAGGTTCCTAATACAACCAGGAAGCATTTAACAAGTTATGTAACATTTATATCATGCATCACATTATTGCAAGTATTAACTTAATTAATTACTATAATTTCAAAATATGCTTATGCACTTATACTTTTATTCTCAGTTTCATATTTTCCCTAATCAATATGCAAATTATCCATTTCATTTCTGGTCAAGCAAAACAAACTGGTTGGATCAAATAATATGTTTCCAACATCAATATTAACAAAGCACCAAAATAAATTTTAGTGATTATTCACCTTGGAATTAGAAAATAGAGAAATAAAGAAGTTATTAAAAATGCCTCTTACTTGAGACAAAATTGGGATCGATGCTCTAGAAAGAATGGTTTCTAAAATGTTGTTGCACTAGGTTGTTTTTTTTTTTTTTTTTTTTTTTTTCCCTAGTATAGGCCAATGGTTTATAAAATGTTGTTGCACTGGGTTGTGTTTTTTTTTTGCTGCTGCTTCGTTGTTTCTTTTGTAATGATAGACTTTTTTAGGACTACAATGATAGGCTTTTTTGTTCTGCTCTGGAAAGGAGTGGGAGAGGACTTGGGTTTTGTTTCTTTTTATCTAGTTATTTTGTTTTTTTGCTACTACATGTAATAGATGATTGATATATCTGATCCGATTGCATTCTTTACAACAATATGGAAAGTAGTGTAGGAGACACCATATCTAGTATACAGTCTATGAGGGCAGAATACCTCTAGATGAATACCACTATGTTATTGTGGCATTCCCTCCAAACTGCAGACGTCGGGCAACCTAAAAAGTTTTGGTTGGTGGTTTTTGAATTGTTCATATTATAAGATTAAAAAACAGTGTGGATTTTTCGAATGAGTTGATCATGAAATGGAACAACCAGATTTGCAAGCAAACTTTGGAATTAGCACAACGAATAAATGAAATGATAGCAGCTGAATATGCAAGATTAGAATACGCAAAATTTCACTCAATGAAGAAGAAGTACAAAAGTGCATTGATTGAATCTTAGGTTTTATTTATTACGTAATTAGTTAGTTTAAACTTTTTTAAAGTCAATGATAATGTAAATCATTTAATGTTATATTAAGATGCAAATGTGGCTTATCAAGTTGTATTTATTTTCTAAATCACCTGCATTCAAGTTGTATTTGTAAAAGACTATTTTTTGTGTATATATTATGTTCCAACATCTGTCACCTTCTACGACTAGAAGTGAGATAAGAATCATAGTTTCATCTAGTTATGCTTGAACTTTTAGTACACTGTACACATCTCCTGAATTTAGACACATGAACAAAATATTTATGAGATACATTAACAAAACATTGGATTTGAACTCAAGCTGTGACATATTAACAAAACATTGGATTTCAGTTCCTGAGACAAACTTTCACATACCACTATAAGTCTATATCAAAACCAACCAAAACTTACAAGTTTAAAACCAAAAATATCACAGACAAACCAAATGTTCCAATTCTAATGGCTACAAATGTTAGTATTCTATTTTCCCATATTGATAAATTGAATGTTCCAAAATTTCAATGATAATGATCTTGTGACAAATAAAAATCCACGATACTCCACAATCTTCATTTTGTGACCTAGTCGAGTCTTGCACATTCCTGCAAACGGGAAAAAAAAATTACTACACGATTATTACAAAAAAAAAGAACCAACTAAATAAAAAAAATATCTGTATAAAATAGAGCATAGTATTCAAATATGTCAAATGTAGTTGACATGGTGACTAGGTCTGGAGATAATATAGTTGAGCTTGGTTCCCCCATATTCCTTAGGTGAAAAAAAAAAATCTTTCATCAAAATATAAAGAAGCTCATACAAGAAAAATTCTGACATAGGTATAAACATAATGGAATCTTTGCAAGTACCTATGTGATGGACATTTACTTCTTACATGCCCTTCTTCTTTACAAATGCTGCATCACCACTTCTTCATTTGTATATTTTCTTTAGGATTCTTTTGTCGTAATGATTTTGGTCTTCCTTTGGACACAATATGTAGAGGATCTTGCAATTAAAAGTTTGAAAGTAATTATTTCTGGACCATATCTCCCTCCGCATTACCATCGTCATCAATATTCATTAAGAGAAGCTCTGCATGAATACTGTCTATTCCCCTAGAAGCATGATCAAATCTCAGGATAGATAATGACCCCACCTCGGCAATTTTATAAAATTGTCTCATCAAACAATGTTTCATGACTAACACAGTTGGGACAATTTCCAATGACCCATCATCAACACATCTCATTTAGCACACAACTCTTTGTATTGATCGTCCACCTATCTAAAACATATGATTGTAGTACACTGTTCAAACAACTTTTTTTTGCCAAGACATGTAGGCTGTGTCAACATAGAAACCCAATAAATCAAACTTACAACATATATAAGAAATTATGTTGTTCTCCCTCCTAAGTGTCACTTCATATGCAGACTTTGCTTTCCTATCAATGCCCACCAAGTAAATTTTTTATCCATCTTTCACGCGTGTTTTGTGCGTCTTGTCCCGTTAGCTATTAAGTAACTCATCTTGAAATATCAGAAACGATTTTCTTGTGTAGATCTTGACCACTTCCTCTTCAATATTGTAAGTAGTTCTCATAATTAGCATTGATGTTTGTCTTTACATATTTCTCTTTCTTACTAAAATAAAATATATTAAATGTTTTTATCATATTGATGGACGAAGTCACTTACCATCATACTTGCACGAACATAGTCTTTAAAAAACTTATTCATACTCTCATTTTGTTGAGTTGTGGACATTCTAGTGCAAAATGTGCACTTCAAGTAAGCCGGCACCCACTTTGCTCTCCTAGTATAGATATTTTGCAACCAACTATTTTCTTCAATAACATTTCAGTTCACTCCATTTCAAACTTCTTAATAGTGAGTGTCTCATGAATACAATGGTTAAAGTCATGTTGAAATTTTGAATATTTGTTATAAACATGAACTAGATGTTCATGAACTTTTTGTAAGAGATGCCATAAGTACAATTTGTGCATTGTATTGGGCAATACCTCGGCGATGGCCTTAGCCATTGTATTGTCATCATCAGTTATTATTATAGAGGAAGCACGACCAAGCATCATTTCTAGCCATGTTTTCAATAACCATGTGTAAGACTTGGCTGTCTCATTTATAAGTAATGCACATTCAAACATCACAGATTGATGATGATGTTCAACTCCAGTGAACGGAACAAATGACATCTTGTAGTAATTTGTGAGATACGTAGCATCAAACGTAATAGCATCTCCAAAATATTGGTATGCGGCCTTTGATCTAGCATATGCCTAAAATTAATTCTCCTTCGACCCATCTGCATCAAGTTGGATCGAATATATAAAGTCTAAATTATTACGTTCACTTTTCAAAAAGTAAGAGTATAACTTTTGTGCCTCTCCCTCTCCGAGAACTTGTCCCTTTCGATTGTCTTAAGTAATTCTGAATGTCCTTAGCAATGCAACCAACATTATAATCACCACCTAACTCCTTACTCAATACGAACATTATTTTCATGTTGGTATCCCATACTCATTTAGCGTATCTATTAAATTTTTTTGCGCTAGTGTCACTTGTCTATGCCCGCAAAGCAAACTTGTACTCCTAGGTGTCAACAACTCATACAAACTTGGACACAATCCATTTTGCTATGTCCTTCTTTATTTTCATCGTCGCCTTACACCCACACTTTGTTTCTGCAGCCTCGGGTCTTTCTCTCTCTCTCTAAGTTTAGAATTATGACAACGGAATTCTTCTTTCGAACACATACTCTACCCCAATTAATAATCTGTCTATATTTGACAACCGAGTATGGTTTGTTCGAATGCTAAAATCAGTTTTTCTAGAGAAGGCTTTATAGCAACTATGTGCATCCTTTATGTCGTCAAATTGTAGCCCAACATACGGCTCCACATATAAAAATGACATCGTATTATTTGGCTTGTTTTGTTCAACCTCGCCATCCTCACTAGAATTACAATCATCTAAAATCTCAATATCATCTCCTCTTGAAGTACTCATCATTCAAACTGATACCAGAAAAATACTTGACCATGTGAGTTATTTTCAAACTATGTCATCATTACATATATATAATATAAATCATGTGAGTCATTTTTAAACAGTTTTGCTGCGGGCAATAGACATTGGTACATTTTCCTCTTCCAATCCCAAAACAGTTTTGTTGAGTGACACACCATATATTTTTGTTTCATTTGATTAAATTTTTAGACCGCATAAAGACACAAACATCCCATTATTCAGTCCCCTTTTTGGACCACATATTTCTCTCTCATTTTATTAAATATTTGGATCACATGAAGACATAGACATCCCATTATTCAGTCCTCATTTTGGACCACATCTTTCTCTTTCATTTGATTAAATTTTTAGACTACTTGAAGACACAGACATCCCATTTTTAGATCATATGAAGACACAGACATCCCATTTTTAGACCACATAAAGACATAGACATCCCATTTTTGAACCACTGAGATTTGTTTTCTTTTTCTTTTTTTCATTTTTTTTGGGTGTTCCTTTAGGTTTTTGCTTTTGTTTCCTCTGGTCCGAAATTTGAGTTTGTTGTAGCTGCTACAACACTGCGACTGCTGGGTTTCAAAATCAGACATCCCTTTTCGAGTTTGGAAGAGGGGGTTTCAAAATCAGAATTTACCGACATAATTTATCTAACTTCATAGAAATATAAATCATTTTGAATCAGAGGCCCATCATTTCTCACATTTTGTAACTAAACAAAAATTACCAAATTAGTATTTAGTTTATAGACCTACAAATTTCTTCAAACGATAGAAACTACAAATCTCTTCAACCGACAGGGGGGTTTCGAAGGAACATTGGGAGACCAGGGAAAAGGCCGAGGAGACTATTTTTTTCACAGAGAGAGAGAAAGAGGGAAGAGGCCGACGGGGTGGGGGGAGGAGGAGAGAGAAGAGAAAACTGGTGATGGGAATCAAGGTGGGCATAGTCTTAAAGATCATTTGCTAGTTTCAGATGGGCCAATTACAAGATCAAGAGCCAAGAAGATCAACGAAGCAATGCAATGATTGGTGTAATCCACTTGAGATGGATCTAGCAAGAGCCTAACACTCAAGATTAGCTTGAAATAAGGAGAATCAATTTTGATCCACTTCATTGAAGCTGTAGAAAACATGACTTAGAGATAGGGCAGCTTTATTTTGGTTAGGATTTCAATTAGGTTTTGGTTTAAATACTCTTTGTATCCTTATTTGAAGAGTAGACTATATTGACTTTTAATTGTGAGTTGAATTTATTCCTTTTATTCTTAATTGAACTTTTGAACTTATCAAAGGTAAATCACAGCTTTTATGGCTTTTCTCCTTATAATCTGGATTCTTGAGATGGGTTATTCAACGGGTCTAGATTTTAAATAATCTAGGTTATTGAAACGAGTTCTTATCGAGTTTATATTTTCCATCCATTGACTTGATTTTGGCTTTCTTGGATGAGTTTTCAAATTGATTATAGGTTCAAGGGATTCAATTCCTGCGGGTTCGTATCATTTGGTATCAGAGCTCGGTTTCCAATCAGGTCTAATTCTATTTTTTAATTTTTGCATCTTTAAATTTAATTCAAAGGCTTTATTGTTCTACGGTTGCAAAAAAAAACGTGGTTGAATTACATCAACTTGGGGCTGCCGAAATTGTCTTGTTCATTGGGGTTTTGTGTTCTTGATCTTAGGGTTTCAAAATTCTAGGATTTCTTGCATCTCTAAATTTGTCAATTGCTTAGAGTGTCATTTCATTGATTCTCTTAAAATTCCTTGCCAATTCAATTGCTTGATTTTCAATTGAATATTATTGTTTGTGATTGAATTAGAGAAAAGAAAAGAAAAGAAAGGAAAAGAAATGAAAAGGAAAAAAAAAATCAAAAAAATCAAAAAAAAAAAAAACATGATAACATACTCAAAGGTTGCTACATAGTTACAACAAAGAGAAATAAATACATTTGTTGATTGAGCTTTATTATCAAATGGGCAAATATATATTTCTAGTTAGTATTTTGTTTTATAATTACTCTTTTTCTCGTATAAATTCATTAAGTCTCTTGTCATTTTATTTATTCATTTTTTATTGTTCTTGTTTCTTGAACCTGATGCTAGTTGTAATAATACAAGGTTGTATTGTCTTGATTTAGTTCAACTAGTTCTTAAAGAACTTTTGCGGGAAAACTACTGAAATAAAAAGCAAGAGAATGTAAGACTATCATCGGGAAAAAGTTAATTAAGAGTGAAATACGAGTGGGGTGCCATTATTCGAGTGTAAACACATAAGGGAGTGTGTGAGATTTTTCACTAACATCCTTTTTGTGCAGCACATTACGATATTTCATTGGAATGACTCATTACCAAAGAGGATGACAGATAACTCATCCTTTCTATTGCATACTATGGAATAACAATTTGAACGGTTGAATTTGGTGTTGGAGGAAGTGATGGATGAGATGGATCAACGAGATACAGTGTATAAAAAACTGCAAGGTGGGAGAGATAGGTGGAGGCGAAAGCCTAGTATTGAATATAAATATAAGAATAAAGAGCATAGTGAGTCTCTTGTTAACAGACGTGCTCTCAATACACAAATTAGAATGGATGATACAGAGCAGCGGAGAGAGAACATTTTTCAGACTAGATGCCACATCAACAACAAGGTATGTAGTATGATCATTGATGGGAGGAGTTATATTAAGTTGGCTAGCAAAACTTTAGTTGAGAAATTGAGTTTACCTACCTTGAAACACCCTAAACCATACAAGTTGCAGTGGTTGAGTGATTGTGGAGAGGTTAGTGTAAATAAGCAAGTGCTAGTTTTTTTTTCAATTGAAAAATATCAGTATGTGGTGCTTTGTGATGTAGTGCCTATGCATGCTGGCCATATTTTGTTAGGGAAGCTGTGGCAATATGATAGGAAAGTGATTCATGATGGGTTAAGGAATATATACAATTTTGAAAAGGATGGAAAAATAATCAAATTTACTCCTTTAACTCTAACACAGGTCCATGGAGACCAACTGAAATTGAAAAGTGAGGTTGCTAAAAAAAGAATGAGTGAAAATGAGAGTGATCAAAAAATAAAGAGTGAAAGTAAGAGTGATCAAAAAAGAAAAAGTGAAAAAGAGATTGAGCTAAAAAATAAGAATGATAGTGAGATAGAGCTAAAAAAACAAGAGTGAATGTGAGATTGAGAAAAAAAGAAATAGTGAGGCAAAAAATAAGAGAGAAAAAAGATGAGGCTGAGGCTGAGACTTTAAGAAAAAGAGTTGAAAAATAATTGTGAGATTGAGAGTTCAAAAAAAGATGACGAAAAAGAGAGTGACAGAAAAAAAAAAGTGAAAAGAAAAAGAGAGTGAAGAAAATGGGAGAAAAATAAAGAGAAAAGTGAGTTTTTATGCTAAGGCAAGTCTTAATATTCACGAACTTGACATATCTTTGCCTAGTGTTGTTGTCTCTATGTTGCAGGGATATAAGGTTGTGTTTCCTAGCAGTGCTGGGGCACACTCATGGGTGAATTAGTTAAGGTCAGACTATAAGGTTGGACTTATTGGCATTCTTCCTTGACCAAACAATGCTCAAGGTTTGGCATCGTCTATGGAATTTAATTTATTGCTCTCCAAATAAAAGGTGGCATGACATAAGCCTTATTCTAAATAGAGGATATCTCAAGCCAAACTACTTCAAAACAAGATAAGTCTCTTATCACCCTATTTTTATGATTTGAAGTTTAAGCAACGGGGCACACTCATGGGGAAATATTTAAGGTCATAATATAAGGTTGGACTTATAGGTTCGAAAAAGAAACTTGTTTGGTCAGCAAACAAGTGTGTGGGTGTTAGTTCAGAAAACAAGTGTACATGTCAATTAGGGTGGAAAACAAGTGCATTGTGTTAAGGCAGAAAATAAGTGCACAGGTACAAGGTACCCTCACAACCGAGCAAAAAAGCTTGCCCCTAACAACTAGCATGTCGAGCACATAACTCCTAAGCATTGCATTTCTCCCCAAGCAACTAGCATAGTGGGCTATGTGCCCACCCATCATGGGAAGCAACAAAGCTCTCTCGAACATCAAGATACCATCATGTGCGAGCAATAAAGTTCTGCTAGAGAAATTAGCGTGACGGGCCCTTAGTTCAACAAAGCTCTAAAACTCGAACGAGCAATGAAATTTGCCTAATATTGTCCTTTGCCAATTGGCCCCCCCCAAAAAAAAAAAAGGAAAAACTAAGGGTCTTGGGACAAATGAAAATATGACAGAAAGAGGTCCTAAAATTGAAAATAAGACGGGATGAAAAAATACAACATGACAAAAAAAAGGTCCTAAGGCAAAAAATGGGCAGAAAGATGAAGATAAGACAAAAACCTCTTCGAGCTTTTTGGCTAGGCAAACTTCCACTTCTGAGAAAGGATATATCTTGTATTAGACCTTCACATTCATTATGAGTCTGGCATCTACTACGGTTCATCCCTACAAGCTGATAACTCAATCAAATTTTGCCTAGCTTTATGACGGATTCCCTTGTCAAACAAGCTAGCCCTTGATGCTCCATGCTAGGACCAACTAAGTGATTGCCTTATTCGTTACTCAGGACGAGCTTTATTATTTGTCCTTGATGCTCAATGTGTGGTGAGTGAGCTCCATTGCTTGCCCATGAAGTATATATCTTTCCAGCATGCATGTGATATGCTAAGATTCCTCTATTTTGTCATTCATACAATTGGAAACGTTTGTCCACAGTGCTCACCATTTGAAACTTTACATCATAAAATAATCAGGGTGTATCATGAGATAGTGATAAGGGACTTATCTTCTGGTAAGTAATGAAAGAATCAATTTTCCTTCATTGCAAGATGATGGCTCAAACTTGAAATAGAGAGTTTGGAGAATGATATAATTTCATATATGTTCATCAATGAGTTTGCTACTTATATATAGATGAATTTTCTAATACTACCTAACATCTAACACCACCTAAAGAGTCTACAATGTTTGATAGCCTACAATATTTGACACTTTCCCTTATGTTAGGCATGTGTGATTTTGTTGGAGTTGATTTTGTCATGTGTGATTTTGGAGTTGATTTTGTCATGTGTGATTTTGGAGTTGATTTTGTCAATACTCCCCCTCAAGTTGGAGCATGGAGGTCTTTAATGCCCAATTTCCATGCAAAATGATAAAAAAGATCCCGCCCTAAGGCTTTGGTGAAGATGTCGGCAACTTTCTCGTGAGAGGGTGTGTGAATAGCTGTAAGAAGAGTAGAATGAATCTTGTCACGAATGATGTGAGCGAGTAGAGAGCAAACTGATTGTCACAATGTAAAGTGATGGGCTCAGGATGAAGGATACTAATATCGGTGAGAAGTTGCTTTAACCATATGAGTTCACAGGTGGTGGCAGCCATGGTGTGATATTCGGCTTCGGCAGAAGAACAAGCCATTATATATATATTTTTTTTGTATGTCGGGAGATAGGGCTTGTACCTAACCGAATGAAATATCTTGTGGTTGAACAACGAGTGGCAGGATAACTAGCCTAATCAGAATCTGTGTAGGCTGTGACATGGACCCCACTAGAGGATAAGAAGAAAATTCCTTGTCCTGGACTGCCTTTGATGTAACGAAGAACATGAGTGGCAGCAGTCATGTGAGGGACTCTAGGTGCATGCATAAACTGACTCAGAAGATTCATTGCACAAACAATATCAGGGTGTGTGATGTTAAGGTAGATGAGCCGTCCGACAAGTCGTAGATAGGCACATGGATCGAGGAGGAGATCGCCACCATGATTGGTGAGCTTCAAATGTTGCTCCATGGGAAAATGAGCAGTATGTGCACCAAGATGGCCACTATCAGAAAGAATATCGAGAGCATACTTACACTGATTGATAAAGATGCCTTTCGATGAGTGAGCACTTCGAGTCCAACGAAATATTTTAGCGAACCGAGATCTTTAGTTTTAAAGTGCGTGGATAGGACACTTTTGAAAAACTCAATCTGAGAGGTGTCATTACTAGTAACCAGGATATCATCAACATAGACGAGAACAAGAGTGATGCTGGTAGGAGTGACCAAAGTGAATAAAGAATGATCCGTCTAAGACTGATGAAAACCTGCATAAAAGAACACAATGGTTAGTTTAAAAAATTAGTTGTGGGAGGCTTGTTTGAGTCCATAGAGGGATTTTTGGAGGCGGCAGACACGAGTCTCTCCCTTGAGGCAATATTCGGGTGGTGGGGATCATGTATACTTCTTCATCAAGGTCACCATGTAAAAAAAGTGTTGTTGACGTCAAGTTGATAAATGATCCATTGTTTTGTAATAGCAATAGTTAACAAGCATCGGACAGTAGTCATTTTGGTGACGGGGACAAAGGCCTCATGGTAGTTAAGGCCTTCAACTTGATTGTAGCCCTTGGCTACGATTCTTGCCTTATAGCATTCGATGAAGCCATCTATTTTGAGTTTAGTTTTGAATACCCATTTACAGCCAATGAGCTTCTTACCAGGAGGTAGTAGCTCAAGTGTCTAAGTCGAATTATCCTCAAGGGCACGTATCTCAACAGCCATGGCCTCTCGCCAATGAGAATAAGGAAGAGCATTAGAGTAACATGAAGGTTCAACAAAAGCAATGAGAGCAGTAAAAAAAGTAAAATGAGAATGTGAGAAACGTGAATAGGAAAGGAAAGCAGATAAATGATGGATAGTACCTGAGGTCCATGCAACGGGTGAGGATGTGATGGGTTTTGTGGGAAAAGTTGGACAGACATAGTCTTGAAGATAAGTAGGGCGAGTTATTGTGCGGCTAGGACGAAGGGAGAGAGGTGGAGGTATAATAGGAGAATATTCGAGAGTACTAAGTGAAGAATGAGGAGTTGGTGGTAGAATAGGTTTAGGGACAAGATGGGGAAAGATGGGTAGAGTGGAAAGAGGAGGGTCAGAGATGTGTTGAAAAGGAAATTGTTATTCATGGAAAGTGGCATCGCGGGAATAGAAAATGGCTTGGGTATCAATGTTGTAGAGTTTGTAAACTTTGTGAGTGCTAGGGTAACCTAGAAAGACACATTTGGAGGCAAGGAGGGAGAGCCTATCATGATGAGCATGGAGAGTTTGGGCGTAACAGAGACAACCGAACACATGAATGTGGTCATAAGTGTGTGTTTTATTAAGATGATTTCAAAAGGGGATTTATTTTGGAGGATATGACTTGGAGTAGGGTTGATGAGATATGCAGTAGTGAGAACACAGTCACCCCAAAATTTTAAAGGTAAATGAGCTTGAAAACGGAGATTGCGAGCAACATTTAGAAGGTGCCGGTGTTTACGTTCCACAACCCCATTTTGTTGCGGAGTTTCAACACAGGTATGTTCATGAATGATGCCATGATCTTGAAGGTAGGTTTGAAATTTGTGGGAGAGAAATTCTTGTCCATTATCAGTTCATTTTAATATTAGTATTGAATTAATTTTGGACTAGAGCAAAAAAATGCATGAGATGGGTGTAGGCTTCAGATTTATAACCCATGAGATATATCTAAGTAGTGTGGGAAAAATCATCCACGATCGTGAAAAAATAATGAGCCCTACCTATGGATGATGTATGATAACCACCCCAAATATCACAAAAAATATGATTAAAAGAAAAAAAGTACTTTTATTAGTATGAGAAGGAAAATGTAGTCTGGTGTCCTTAGAATGAGCACAAATGTCACAATCAGAAATAACACATGGAGTATGAAACATGCTGGGAATGGTGAAGCTGGAAGGGTGACCTAAGCGTTGGTGCCATAGGATTGTATTAGCAGTGGGTTGCACAAAGATAGCTAGGATGGGACTGGGTCGGTACACGTAAAGCCCATTATAAAAATCACCTGCTCCAATTGGCCTCGTCGAGTGTGGGTCCTAAATTATACAAGTGGTAGAGGAAAAAGAAACAACACAAGAATTATTAGTGGTGAGTTGAGGTACAGAAAGCAAATTAAATGAAAATTGAGGGATATAAAGGACATTGTGTAAAGTGAGGGTGTGTGAGAGGATGCAAGTGTCGATGGGTTCGATGGAGATGGTGTCGCCTATGGGTAGTCGAACCAGTCTCTCTGAAGCTGGGCTCCTGAGATCGGAAAAAAAGGCGCGATAATGACACATGTGGTTACTGGCGCTGTGATAGAGATCCAAGAAGGACCATTTGAAATGCCACTAGGAGGGCTAGGTATGCCGAGGCTAGGAGGGTGGCATTGGGCTGCATGCATGGCTCGGGTGATGGGTCCTTGGGCACCCAAGACAAGGTCAATTGGAGGAGGATCAAGTTGTTAGCCAATTTCTTGATTTTAGGGGTTGGTTGGCAAATCCCTTGAACTTAGGGGAGGAGGCAAACCCTTTGATTTTATGGGATTGGACGGTTGCTAGAGGGCTGACCGAATGTTTCATTCAAATCAGGGAGATTATCTATTTGTTAATTTGTTTGAGTTTGTTTCCTTTATTTTATAAGTTGTTGGGATTGTTTCCTTAATTTTGAAAGTTTGACTTGTTTTGGGATTGTGATTTCAAATTTCAAAAGAAGTTGTTAGAGGGAATAAGTGGAGGAAGGCTAGCCGAACCCTAGTACTATTTATTTCGGGTTTGCATTGTAATTGAGGTATTATGTTATTTTCAATAAAAGTAAAGCTTATGCTTTGTCACTCTAATTTTCAAAATTTGAGTGCTAGCCCGAGTTAGTCTTAATTTTCACCATACAACCATTCGGATCTTGGTGTTGCCTTGAGGTAACCTAGATTCAATCACCCAACACACCACAAACACTTGAGTGAGAGTGATTATTCGATCACGCCTCTATCAACCACCCAATAGATGTGGGGATCAAAAGAAATAAAGGCTGAGGAGATATTACCGTTGAAATGGGCTGAAGACGGGGAGGGTGCTAGCATGTCCAAGAGCTTCTGATAGAGGTCTGGCGACAACCCATGGACTGGGCTCAAGGCTGAGAGAGAGGTAGAGGCTTGATTGGCAACCACCGGTGGCTTGCCGAGAGGGGAAAGACGAGGCTTGGTGCGAGGTTCATGGCCAGAGGGGTAGCCAATGATCCTCCAGCAACGGTTGTGAAGGTGGCCCTCCTTGCCGCATGTCGTGCACTTGAAGGTGGGTTTCGGGCCAATAGTGGACCGTGCTACCAAAGCGAAAAGATTGGAGAGTGGTGGTCGTAGGTGCAAGAGCCACTGTTGCTCTTCCTGAAACAAAATAGAGAAAACTTTGGAGATGGAAGGGAGAGATTCCATGGCTAGGATTTGGGTTCGGAGAGGGGCAAAGGAATCATTGAGGCCAAGCAAGAATTGAAAAACAAGTTAACTTTCAGCTTGTTTTTGCAATTCTTTGAGATCATGACTATTCTGTACATGATTGAGTTCAACCCAAATTTGTTTAATTTGGTTGTAGTACTCATGAACAGAGTTTGTGGTTTGTTGCAGGAAGGAGAGTTCACACTTGAGATGATAGAAGCGAGATGTGAGATCAAGCCAAACATCACGAAGATTAGTGTGATATTCAAGAGAGTTTGCAATTGAGGGGTTGATAGAATTGAGGATCCAGGTAAGAACCATGCCTTTGGTTTGATTCCATTGATCATAATTTGGAGAGGTAGGATTTGGTGATTGGAGTGTGACATCAACAAAAGATAATTTGTTTTTGGCATTTAGCGCTTGTGTCATGGTTTTTTGCCATTTGGTGAATTATCTCCATTAAGGAGGCCAAAAACTAGAATGAGACTTGGGGAATCAGAGGGATGAAGAAGGTAAGAGGAAGGGACAAGCGGAATTAGGGAGGTTGAGGAAGGTGTAGCCTTGGTGGCGGAAGGCGGAAGAGAAGTGATCTATTGCTCTGATACTATGTTAAGCAATGCAAGAATCAATTTTCCTTCATTGCAATATGATGGCTCAAACTTGAAATAGAGAGTTTGGAGAAGAATATAATTTCATATATGTTCATCAATGAGTTTGCTACATATATATAGTTGAATTTCCTAACACTATCTAACATTTAACACCACTTAAAGAGCCAACAATATTTGATAGCCTACAATGTTTGACACTCTTCCTGAAGCTGGGCATATGTGATTTTGGTGGAATTGATTTTTTCATGTGTGATTTTAGAGTTTTGATTTTGTCAATATTTTCGTATATGTTTTAGTGCCTTTTTTTTCTAGACAACTCTCTTTTAATCTAGTGCTCTACTATCCTTCTTTCGCACTATAATCCTTCGTTAAGTGTAGTCCTTCCTTTATGTGGAACTAGTTTTTGTTGGTCTTGCAATCTTTTGTTAAAAGAGTGACAACTCAATCCCACAGACAACGTCAATTGTTGATGGAATTTTTTTATGAACAACACAGTTGAATGGCCCCAGATATGGTGTACAAGCAAGCACTAAGGTTGTGTTTAGGTAGTGAGGTGATCTCAGATATTTTGTGAATAGTAGTGAAAAAGTAATAAAACAAATAATGATAGAATATTGAATAGTAGTGAATAATAGTGAAAAATATGTGAAAAGTAACAATAAAATAATGAATAGTAGTGGAGTATTCTTACTACTACCCAAACTAGCCCTAAGCTCGCCCTAAGCAACCATCAGGATGGCACTTTGCTTGCCTGAGCACTAAAGCTTGATGAAGCTCGCTCGTCAATATTGATTATTGCGGGTGAAAAGCCCGTGACCTCGGATCTTTTTAGCAACCCACTGACTACAATGCACGCCTCGCGGTTCCAACAAGGAATAGTATGGGCAAAATTCTGTGCTAGCCACCGAGGTTCCTCAATTAGTCCCACCAAAGAATATTTATCAAGAGATGTGGACACACGTTGGCATATCTTAATTTTTGTGCTAAAAATGCACTCAGCTTTAGTTGGTTTGGGTTCAACTCTCTTGTGCATTTGACATTGCTCTATTATTTAAATATGAGACAAATTGAAGATATGAGTATTAGCTTTGATAACTAAATTGCTTTTGTTGATTTTAAGAATTATTTATTGAGATTTTTAGATTGAAGAATAACATGGGTCAAGTGGTCCCATACTTTATGACTAAGAGCATGCTTGGGGAGTGATTTTTTTCGAAACAAGCCCTAAGAATTCTGAAGCATTTCAATATAAGGAATCGTATCACTGACCTAGTAAGAAATGACCACTTTTGCCCTCATACTTTATACGCAAGGTATGTACCCGATGATCTATGTTCGTTGGAATGTTTTTTAACAAATAGTAGAAGATTTGCAATGAACCTATGACATCCCCGAATTTCTAGTTGCATCTATTCCCAAGATGTTCCATATGACTAAGTTGTTATGGTAGTTGCACAGAAGTTCTATTTGGTGAGGAAAAGTTTCGTCTTTGATATGCTCATTCAGTATACACCAACCCAAAATACAACTTGATAGCTAGTTTCTTGATTGACCACTTGTGCTAAGTGATTGGGGCTAAAGGGTATAACCAAATGAAGATGGGGGTGGAAAAATAAAATAGGATGGAAAAAAGTCCCAAGGCTGAAATGAGTATAAGATGGAAAAATGTCCCAAGTGGAAAAATACAATAGGATGGAAAAAGGTCCTAAGTCGGAAACACTCTCCTTCTATCACGTGCTTTTACGTGTCCCTTACTATGATAAAACCTTCGGGGACCCATTTACAGTCACTACCTCTTTCAATCTTAACGTTCTACTTCGGGTGCTTACTCACTAGGGTGAACTCATGATTCACCTTAGGATTAAGACACTGAGACCTTCGTCTTATTCTTCTTATTAACCATATTCCGACGCACAAACCGACTAAGTCATGCATTCCAATCTTAGACAGTACACTCGTCATTACCTTCATGTATCTTAGTTTACTCTAAATCATTATACCCATCCATACATATCACACGGCTCTAAGCCAATTCTGAGGCTTAAGCACCGTGTAACCATGCTTAGGACAAATTACCCATTACGTACGGCAAATCCGTCCAATACATGTGTTTAACCAGACTGGACACGTACCTTACCCCTTTATCACCTAAAACCAACATATAATACATTGATCACAAGCTCGCTTGGATAAACACCATACTCTGATACCAATCTTCTCTTACCCGGCTAGCATGACTCTCTATGCTATCCGTACCTCTTGACAGTTCATACTTAACACGATAAGACTTCATTTATAACTGCACTTCGTGTCACGTTATAGCCCGAGATTGTTCCCAAGCTACATCGTGACCCTGTCATGTTACCTGACATTTTGCTACATCACTTATATGCCAACTCCTAACACATCACAACACGACTTTTTGGTTGACCATGTCACTTCGTGACGTTGCCCAGTCATGCTGCTATACTACTCTGATACTTTACAGCTACTTCGCACATACTCCCGGCCATAAACTGACTACACGGCAACACTTGTCACCTCAAACCATAGGCCACATCACTATTACAGCACATAAACCACAACCACACTTCACAACACAGTCCACAACCTAATCAACCAACTAATATCTAACATAAATAACGAGGGATAGAGAGTTATACCATTGACGAGATAATCCGTGCAGTGTCTGCTAACTGTCACGGTTGATAATGTTGGAAGGGTCGTACGGGGCGACTAAACTGCGTACGGTGGCTGTTAGGGCGTTTTGATAGCTAGGTGTGGTCTGGGAAGGGCTCATGGTGGCCGCAAGGGGCGTAACATGACGGATCTAGCCGTGTACAGCGGTGGTCAGCCACGTGCAGTGGCTGTCCATCGTGTATGGTGGCTGTTCAACACATAAAGTGGTGGTTTGGGCTTAGGAAAAGACTGATGGGGGGGTCAAGGGAGGCTAAGGGTGGCCCCGTGGTGGCTGGGGTGGCGGAGCTGTGTACAGTGGCGGTTAGCCACGTACAATGGTTGTCTTGGCCACTGGAGGTGGCTAGGGGTGTGGATCAGAGCATGGAGGGGCTTGGGAGGACCTTGGCGAGGTGGTGGTGGCGTCGGTGTGGTGGATCGGTGGCTCTACGGCGACAGATCTTGCCATGCGGTGGAAGAGAGCCCGTGAGAGAGTGAGAGAGAGTGAGCGTGCATGGTGGCTCGGCTGGACATGGGGGTGGTTGGGATAGGCCGGTGGTGTCCAGAGTAGGCTTCGGTGGTGGTGCGGTGGCCATAGGAGGCGGAGCTCAGTCGTCGGTATGGAGAACCCGTACGGTGGAGGAGCTCCGTGCGTGTGATCTAGGGGAGGCTACTGGCCTTGGGTTCAAAGGAGGAGGAATGGGGGAGACTAGGAGGTGCTCGTGGTGGTGTTCGATGGCCTGGGTGGTCGTGCATAGCAGCACTAGGGGTGCGCATAGTGAACCCGTGCATGGAGGAGGCCATGTTCGTGCATGGGAGAAGTTGGTCGTGTGATGGAGGCTAGGTTCGGTGGAAGAGGTTTGCCGGAGAGAGGGGAAGCCGTTGGTGGTGGCGATGAGACCTGCCGGTGCACGGCGGCACCGCGTTGAGCTGTGGAGGATCGGGTATGGGAGAGGGGACGTGCTGCGCAAGTCGAAGGGGAGAGAGAGAGAGAGAGAGAGAGAGAGAGAGAGAGAGAGAGAGAGAGAGAGAGAGAGAGGNTGAGAGAGAAAGAGAGAGGGCTAAGGTTTTATTCTAAAACCCATCATCTTGAGATTTACAAAACAATCTAACGATGGATCTTAAATAGTTATTTGAGAATGCGTAAACGTTAACTTAATTAAAAATATTGAGAGAAATTAAAATAGAATATTATTGAAACTAAACTTTAGTTTATAAAATAATATTCCTTCATCATTAATAAAATGATGAAATCTTAATATATTTAAGAGAATAAAATCATTAAATTAATTAAAGTTTTCGACATAATTTAAATTCCATAATATTTTAAATAATTGAAATCATTTAATAAAATAAAATAATTTTCCACAATTATAATATTTTTGGAGCTCTTCAAAAATATTATAATTGTCTTATTTAAAATAAGCTTAGTCACATAACACTAGCAACATCCCATTTAAAATACTCATAACCTTAAAACACAAAACTATTTTTAGAAATCATGTAATATCTTTAAAACACGCCATCGAAGTTCGGCATGCGTAACGAGGCTCGCAGTCGCTAGAGAGAATGAGCGGATTGTTACATCCTCTCCTCTTTGAATAAGTCTCATCCTTGAAATTTACTTACGTCAGAAGGAAGAAATGAGCGGGTTGCTACAATAAAGTCACTAACAACATATTTCCCAATAATTTTTATGAGTAAAAATATTATATATATATATATTAAAATGAGTAACCATATACACTGAATGTATATAAAGAAAACACATATCCCATATTAGAGAGCCCCTAATGACCCAAAAAGCCATTGAAAAATAATCCAAAATACACCAACCCAACAATTTTCCCAATAATTTGTCTTCCTTACAAACACTAAGTCCCTCTAATAACAAAGTCATCAACTGGTTGGTCGATGTATCCCAATTAGTTGAGGCTTTACTTTGATCTCAATACACACGAAACACCACATATCTGCTTCTTGCCTTCGAAGTTCAACTTAATTGTTGTGGAGTCCCAACTCCCTCTTCCAAATCTCTTTTGAAAATCTTCATCATTCCTTAACAATTCAGTTTTTCTCTTTACAAGTACTTTCTCTCCGTCTATAGTTGCAGTATGGTAATCTCTAATTCTAAATCTAAATCTGTCAACCAACAATATGCATAGTAGAAATAAGTGCAAAACATATAGTAAAGTCATAATTCATGGAGTGTAAAAAGTCTAAGTTAGAATGAAAAGCAAAGGACTGTAAGGTTGTTTTCTAATTTTATGTATATTCAAATGGTATTATCATTGGTGGGAAATGCAGCTCCTACCTCTCCCTCCACTTGTGCATAGATTCAATAGCTGAAAATGCAAAATACACATGACTCAAGGAAAACCACAAATGAAATAGAGGCATGATACCATTCTTCATGCTTCTTTCGCCTTCTCTTTTGTTATAAAAAGTTCCAAAGCTAAAAAATACCCTAATCCAATTCCACCATGACACCACCAGAACGAAGCCTAGGTAATCAACTTAATGCCAGTTGTTCATAGGAGTATCCATTGGAAAAACCGTAAAAATCAACTACCAATCCAAAGATAGAAGTTTTTTTTTTTTTTTCATTTTGGTAGTTAGAAAAACCAAGTACAAAAGCAAGTTGAGCACATGCTTTAACATTTATATGTTTTCTTCAAATGAGAAATTCTTCATAATTACACAACTCATTAAAACATACCTATATGGTAGCGGGCATCCAGCACAAATTTCATTAATACAATAGTTGCTAATTTTAGAATCAAATCTAAAACAAGACAATAACAAATTTGAATGCTCAACTATTCTTGAGCCAATGTAATCACTGTAAATAAAAGATTCAGACCAAACTCACAAGCCTAAGCATCTTAGGATCACCACTGAAAGGGACTTTTGATGCAGTAAGCGTTACAAAGTAGATTAGGGGTGTAAATTTACATTGAAAAAGGGGTTCGGATCGGATCGGACTGATTTTTTTGGTTTTGAACTGATCCAGTCCGGGACTGATTCTTATAATGTGTAAACTGGCCGGAATCGGTCCGGTTCTGGTTTTAGGATTTTTCGAACCGGACTAGTTGATAAAAAAATTAAAAAAAAAATATTTTATATATAATTTTTATACAAAATTAAAATTATACAAAATATTTTATATATATTAATATATATAATTTTTATATATAATGTATAATTATATGTGAAATTTTTATATATAATATATATAATTATATATCATATATGAAATAATTTCATATTATAATTTATAAATTATAACATAAAATGTTAATCTTAATGTAATTTGTTTGATCATATGTTATTAATAATTATATATAAGATAATATTATTATAATTTATAAAATAAAAGTTTAATCTTAAAGATGAAAATTTAATTGATCATGTGCTTTAATTTTTTAAACATAATATATATATTAAATTATATTATATATAGTCTAATATATTATATAGCTACACTAATATATAAGTTTATAACTAATACTATTATATAACTATACTAATAGTATAATATTAATCTAATATGTTATATAGCCATACTAATATATAAGTTTATAACTAATACTAATATATAGCTAAACTAATAGTTTAATATTAATAATATTATATAGTCTAATATATTATATAGCTATACTAATATATAACTAATACTAATAGTCTAATATAGACTATATAGTTATACTAATATTGTTATACTAAATCACTACAACTAATACTAACATCATTATAATATATTAGAGTTATAGCATAATATATGTATAATAGACTAATGGTATTAAGTTCACTATAAGTCTACTATATATAATATGGATGTCAGTATTAATATTGGTATAGTCCATAGTGATTTAGTATAAAACAATTACAAATATTAATGTAATTAACTAAATATAATCATATACAAAATGTGAAACCCCCCCCCCCCCCCTCCGAGACTCCGTCGAAGTTCTCTCTGCAGACGGCGCCCGTCTCTCAGACTGCCGCACTCTCTCGTCTCTGTCTCTCTGCCCCCTCACCGGCCGTTACACATAACTTAGCCGCAGGCCCGCAGCCTACCACGCACAGACCCTCGGCCTCACATCACTCTCTCTGTCTTCGATTCCTCACGGACCCACGGTAATTTGTTTTTGTGTTTTTTAAATTACTTTGAAATCTGGTAGAACCGTAGATGGTATTTGTTTTATTAGGGTTTTTGAATCCATATATAAATTGCATCTGGATGTTAGTACTTGTTTATTTGAGGAAATAAAATTTTATTATATGACTATTTTTGTTTATTCGAGCAAATAAAAGACGAGTCTCTTAATTTGTTCTTAATCTCAAGTTTTAGGAGATGACCAATTAGGATTAACAAGTTACAAAACCATTGCTACGGTGTCAAATATTGTTTGAATTTTTTTTATCTTCTAAACGCATGCACGAGGTAATTCAACATTGACACTTTTATCTTCTTACTTATATAGTTGCGTCCCTGACCATCATATAAAAACTTTTAACCTAATTAAGTTGGAGTTGAAATATAATTGGTTGGATCATATCAGTATTTTTCTTCCCTTTTGGCTCATGTTGAGCCAGGTTAGTCATCCCTGGCCAGTTGAGAATTAAAACCAAATTTTTCAAAGGAAAACTCATTATATTATGTGAAGATGCAGTTAGAAAAATTAATGATCAATACTTTTGAGGGCTTGTGATCATAATTAGTTTCAATTGGGACCATATATAAATTGCATCTGCTTTATATATATATTGTCAATATGTAGTAAATTACAATTAAATGGCATCCAATTGACAAATATTTCAAGCATGGTACATGGTCACTTCCTGATTATTCAGCAGTGCCCAGGAAATTATTGTATTGATTGAACTACATTGCAACATTTTTTATCATAATCACTGTCTGTATAAACAGAATCATCTCTAAGTTGAATAGGTAACGAGAGTTGAAACTATCTTTAAATGTGGCTCAAAACTACCAAAATCAATTAAGAATCATATAGTAATTTGCATGCACCGACAGATGATAAACTGTCAAATTTATATTTTAAAAAAACTGGAAAACCGGACCGGACTAGACCGGAAATCGGAAAAACCGGAAGTACCAGTTTAGGAGGGTAAGCTGTGTGTAATCGGTTTTGGAAAATGCAAAACCGGTACATACGGGTTCGGTCCTAAATTTTGTCAAAAACTGGACCCGTTACAACCCTAACGTAGAGGAAGAATGTATCTATGTGCATTTACATTAACTATGCATCTGGTGACTATTCAAGATCTGAACCGTCTTAGTGAAATCTACAGAAATTTGAGGTCAATCAAAGATATTACACAAACTAAGAGTTAGAGAGAGAGAGAGAGAGAGAGAGAGAGAGAGAGAGAGGACTCACTTTTGGGGGGGGTTCGTCGGGGGGGGGGGGGGGGGGGGCAGGGGAGGGGGGG
>QEOT01001865.1:1881748-1929182 GCA_003123785.1 Pterocarya stenoptera
AGAGAAGGTAGAGTGAGGGTGGGGAGGCTTCGCAAAGAAGGAAGAATGAGGGTGGGGGGGAGCTTTCGTTCGTCTGAGTGAGGGGTCCTTCGCAGAACCCTGATGTGGCTTCCGAACCGGGTTCGCCACGTCAGGTGTGTGTTGTGCGATTTGAAAACCGGAGGATGAGTAGCGTTTTTCCATTTTTTTGGGTCTCTCGTGGTAGGTGTTAGCTGGAAGTGGGATTCAATAAAAAGAACCCTAGCCTACCCCAGCATTTCTTTCTCCTCTCAACTACGCATGAACCAACCCTGCCCCATGTCAGTTTCCATTGCTGATTAGCACTCGTTGTAGACACGCCGAAGGTAAATATTGATTTTCTTCTATCTCTTTCTTCGCTACTATTCTATCGATTTCTCTCCGTTTCTCGTCTTCTGATTCTCAATTTATTTAACCCAATGCCTTAGATTTGTTAGGTTTTGCTTGTTTAGGTGTAGCATGGAAACCCATATGACTTTCAGTTTTGGGCAAACCTACTCCGCATAAGTCAGGAAAAACATGTTGATTTATTGCCCTTTTTTTAGATTGGCTCTACTGTCTAGGTTAAATCTGACTTGGTCAGGTGCATTGTGGACTCTGAGTGCAACACCTTTTACTCTTTGGTTAACACAACATTAGAAACATCACAAATGCCACCTGATCATGTTTTGTTTCATTATTTTGTTCTAAATTCTTAATGTTAATTTTAAACATCAATCCAAATATTTTTTAAATTTCCAGATTTTATTTTTTTTCAAAAAATTATCTTTTATTTTGTCTATATTTTTGTGAAAAATACTAGAATAAAACTTTTACAAAAATTTGAAAAACACCTCTCCTAAAAATCTTATCCAAACAGCTTTCCAAATTGATCAATTACTTCAAAATATCCATATAAAAAATCGAAATAACTTCATCTAATGAAAACACGGCTCAAGTTTTGTTTTCAAGACCGGCAGTGCTACTGTGCCGCCCATCTCTTATCGTTAGGCATGCCCACTAGTGCAATTTACATTTTTTTTTTATAACATTTTCAAACATATTTTAAACATTTTTGAAAAATACATGCATTCACTTGTGATAATAAACATTAAAAAAAAAACTCAGATGCAAACCTAGTGGCAAACTGGCATATTCTTTTCAAGACTACAAAAAAAAATCTTAAATTTTGTTAAATCTAACGTGTCCCTTTGAATATTATGTTCTCGTCTCTCGAATTGTCTCCTTTAGTTGTTTGCCCTGCTGCTGGGTTGGCGAAGCTCTCTCCAAACATCCATCAAATCCCCGGCTACAAATTGTTTGTATCACTTCAAGCATGGCTCCCCAACATTTTTTAAGCCCTGCATTTTTCCTTAGATTTTTCTTTCGTTTCTAAGCTGGCATGTCGTCTTATTTTTATTGTTATGGAATTTCATTTATACGTTTGATTGGGGGTTTCTAATTTTCTATAGAATTTTGCTGCAATTTTGTACATAAAGGAGTCACAATTGGTTTCAATGATCGATCTTGTCTGGTAGGAGGCAGGGCTTGTGGCTAGTGTGTGTGTGGTGGTTAGATCAGGGTTTTTCTTCTTTCTCGCTATGATTGTTGGCTTATTGATTGCTTGTAGATCCATCAATGAAAACGGGAGATGTGGTTCCTGTGGGAGATTCATCAAGGCAATAAGCTCATTGCCTTGAGTTTCTTTTTCTTTTTAATGTTCTTGGAATTTCATTTATACGTTTGATGGGGGCTTTCTATAGAGTATTGATGCAATTTTGTACATACAGGAGTCGTAATTGGTTTGAAGAATCGATTTTTTTCTGGTCAGGTCAGGGTCTTTCTTCTTTCTTGGTCTGATTGCTGGCTTCTCGATCACTTGTGGATCGATCAATGGAAACAGGAGAAATGGGTCTTGTGGAATTGTTCGGCTATGACAAAGAATTAAGTTTAATTCCTCCCCCAGTAACATCGGATAATTGGGGTTGGCAAGATGATGAACGCGACGACATGACGGAAGAGGAATACTGCTCCTACAGGGATCAAGTTTTGAAGACTGATGTGAGCAACTAATCCCTATTCTTCTACCAAAATTTGGCCTCCCCCCCCCCCCCCCTCTTTTTTGTATGTGCTTGATTCTTTCATCCTTTTGACACCTTCGTTGCTTTAGGGCTTTGATGTTGACCGCATTCCTGGCGTCTCTTGTTTTCACCAAATTCAGCCTTACATTGTGGAAAAAAAGACTTGGGATTACGAAGGATATTCACGGCTTGCAATCGAGGAATACAACTTTCGCTTCAAGGTTTCTGTTATTTTATATATATATATTTTAAAAAATATCTGTTTTGTTCAATGTCCTCATTAATAGCTCCTCTTCCATGATTTTCAAGATGGTATTATTTGGTGTGTAGGATGCAAATGCAGGGTTGGAGTTTGTGAAGGTGCTGAAGGCAATGGGTCAGGCTGCCAACGTAATGAGGTTTTATTTAACCCTTGAGGCTAGGGATCTTGCTGATGGAGGCAAGACTAAGATCTATCAAGCTGTGGTATTATCGGGGGTAACAGAGGATACAGTGTCATCCTTTAGGCTAAAACCGGCTGAAGATGAGAAAGGTAAAGCAAATTGGTTCCAATAATATTTCTAAAAGTTTGCAGCCATGTTATGAGGTTATTGCATCTCTAAGCAATTTAGTGTAAGATAGATAAAATATCTGGCTTATTTATACCTATGTTAAGTCGAGCTCTTATGTGAACATTGGCTCAAACTTGTTCAATCAGGGTATTGCCCACAACTAATTGGACTAGGCCATGTATGGTTATGATCTCAATCAGAAGACTCGAATGCTACATCATAGTTGCACTTGCACCCCATCAAGGTTGATGGGGGCACTCATTTTTTCATGTTTCAGAAAATTAAAGACTCACAATTCCCTTGGCTTTGAAACTATACTCTATAAGGTCTCAAAATTGTATTTATAATCTTCTTTGTATTATCTCTCTATTCCTCCACCTGCATGCACTAACTTTGCCTGCTCTAACTCCTTATTCAGACCTCCTTCCCTCTGATAATTTTTTTCACGATCCACAAACAATTGATATTTTCCAATTATTGTCTCCAACCTCTTTGCAGTCAGTTTTTCAAAAAATTTGGGTAGTTAAGGTGAGATGAAGCTTCTCCTAGAAGTTGGTCAAGTTTCACTTGATAATCTAAACAAGAGACTTTGTGGGCATTAGTACGTCATGGTGTTTGAAAATGCGGGCTTGTGATAATTCTCAACCACAAAATCTTTCCTTTAAGTTGTAGTTTTATATTGTTATTGAGGTTTAAAAAAAAAACTGCTAGATTTACATGTTTTTTTATTAGTAATCGAAGATTTTAGCTCATGAAGCAGAGCCAAACAAGCAGGATGTATACAAATGAAAATGCTTAGTTGCAAATAAAAAGAGATACAAGAAACAAAACACTGAAAATTAAGTTTTAGGAAAATGCTATGTTGCCCCCACAAAGTGACCGCTCACTTTGATCGCTAGTGCAAAAGTGTTTTTTTTTTAATATTTATTTATTATTATTTTTTTGTACTAGCGGTCAAGCGAGTGGTTACTTTGGGGGGACAGCGCAGCAGCACCCTAAGTTTTAAGTTCTGTTTTCAATAATATCATTTCCCTCCAAATGCACCACACTGGACGTGTAGGGATCATCTTCACATGTTGCAATTGGTGTATTTTCATGCAACCCTTTCCAGTTTGCAAAGATGTATGCTATTCTTTAAGTGTAATCCAAGCGACCAAACTTTTTCAAGTATATTATCCACAAGATTTTGGCAAACTCAGTGTGTAGTAAAAAGTTGTCTACAGATTTACTCATAAAAAAGAAAAAGAAAAAAATGTTGTCTACAGACTCCCCCTATTTTCTATTCATATAACACCATTCTGACAATAATATGATGTTTACCTAGATTATTTATTGTGAGCATCTTCCCTAAGGAGACTGTTCGAGCGAAGAAAGCAGCTCTTAGATGCGCAGTAGTCTACCAAATACTCCTCTAAAAGAGAGTTATTTTCCTGGGGTCTAAGAACATGACAGAGAGAATGAGTGAACCGTGAATTTTCTTTTCCTGGAAGGTTTTGAATGGCTACTCTAACTTTGAGCAGGAAGTGTTTGGCTGGCATCTGCAAAAATTTTGGGGGGGGGGGGGGGGGGTTATTGGAACCTTACTTTTATTTGGCATAATACTGATTGTTATTTTCACTAACTTTCTGCATGTCAAGAAGTTTTAATTTAAGTGAACTATATGGTTTTTAGGGTTGTGTTTTTATCTCTTATTTTTTATCATTTCTTATAGGTTGCAGTCATGGAAAAGAATGGTTTTGGGAAGATCATCTTTGCAGTGGTTAGTATGTTTATCACTTGTCAATGATCAGCTTTGAGTTACTGAACTGATAAGGATGCTTTGTCAATGATTGATTATTCCATGTTATATTACTGGTATAATGATGCACAAGATAAAGCCTTTGTTGATAATTCATGTCCTGATGCGTTTTGAAAATATACGAGATTTCTGTCTGTTTCTTTGTTGGTTGGAGTGGTCTTAATTATTTTCTTGTCACGCAGTTGCATTGACATACATCTATATGAAGTTCCTTTTTCTTTTTTACTCTTTCTTTCCTCCTTTCTTGAGATATGAATGCATGAGTTTTTAGCTTTCTTACTTACAATGATCTCCACCTCCTCCAACTAAAGGAAGAGGTAGATAGAAGGAAGGCGATTGAAGGTACTGCATTGAAAGATGACGGGGTTTTCTATTGATTGCTGTTTTATTACTCTAGAGCTTTCTTTTCTTTTAAGCCAACTTTAGGACATATTACGGTTATTCTTGTCACCTTTCAGCATATTTTTATACCCACTATTGAAACCAAATTCATATCAGAGGCAGATTTAAGGGCCTTAAACCAGGGCCCTTTCTGAATGTTAAGTTCTTGAAAATTTAGAAAAAGCATATTGTCCCCATCCTGGTGCACGTGTTATTTGATTTATTGCTTTTACCATCAACTTTTGTAATAAAAGTTGAAGTATTGTTCCAGATCGAAGGATTTTATTTTTATTTAATTTTACCGACTTTTGCAGAATGTCACCATATAAACTAAGTTCGTTCCATTTGGTTTTATTTCTTTGTCGCTTTTGTTTTTCAGGTCTGATATGTTGAGTTTGACCAGAAGACTTTTCAGGGGTGTCAAGTTCACGGAGTTTAAGATGGTTGTTAAGCTAAATGCAAAGACAATTTTTTAGTGTTTACTTAGTCGTTGGAATGTTGATATAATATTGGTTGCTTGATTTTGTTTGCAAGACTGGTTTAATCGTATGTGGGGTAGAACTCCTTCACGCCACCGTAGAAAGCATTCTCTGGTTTTTATCGTGGGTTGAAAACCACAAATTTCACCCTTCATAATTAATCGGGCTAGGCCATGTTTCGTTATGATCTCAATCAGAAGACTTGAATACTACATTGTAGTGGTTGATGGGGGCACTAATTTTTTCATGTTTCGGAAAATCAAAGAGTTGCAATTCCCTTGGCTTTGAAACTATACTTGGGATGTATACAAATGAAAATGCTTATTGGAACTTTATTTTCTTGTCACGCAGTTATATTGACATCTAGAATCCAGGGGTCTTTCTGGATGTCGAGTTCTTCAAAATATAGAAAGAGCCTCTTAGTGGTTGGTTCCCATTCTGGGGCGTGTTTTTTTTGATGTATTGTTTTTACCATTAACTTCTGTAATATTATTATATATGTTGAAGTAGTGTCCCTGACCATGGGATTTTATTTTTAATTTAATTTCACTGACTTACGCCGAATGTCCCAAACATTTCATTATACTCTTCCGCAGTACTTAGTGTCAATTTTTATTTTTATATGTTTTTTTAATTCTGACGAAGGCCAATTTCACAGAAAGGGGTCAAAACTAACTTCCATAGAACTGAAACAACTTAGAAATATGAGAGTAGCGGTAATTCCAGAAAGCATAGGCCAAGAAACTGGCAGAAATGTTTGTAATCACAAATCTCAAATCCACTAGCGGAAGACGGGAGTAACAGGAACTTTAACAAATTGATCAAGTATTCAGCAAAACAAATGTCCCATTAAGGCGGATTACTTCATACGCAGACTACATATGTGTGGTACGTACTCTGCAGATAATAAATAAATGATAGTATAAACGCATTTATATACCAACCTACTATATATGTTTTGGCTAGCAATATTGGACAATAGGTTCTGAAAATCAAGTTCTGTTTGTTGTGTAGAAGACTTGAATTTTGAGCAATTCTACCATATCCATGGATTCCCCACTCTTTGCCATAAGAATTTTTAACAATCTGGTAATTCTTTTCTTCATTTTCGTCGAAGCCAAATCCTATTATAAGAATTGCATGTCTAGAGTTTGACTCCTCGTCTTGGTTCAGTTTATCAAGCACATTAGTACCTTCATAGATATCCTATTAGACAGAAACAAAAGAGTAAGATATCATCCTCAAATTAGTGTTAATTTGACGAAGTAGAAATTAGTTATACTTACGCCTTTTAATAATTTAAATTCCGTAGTACTCATCATTACACAACCCGCTATTGGTTGTTCTTTGACTCTCATAAGAAGCTCTTCTTCACTCTTATGATTTATCTTTATGACTCCATTAATCCTCCCAGCAAGAGATTTCTAGAGGATGTAAGAGTAAGTTATATAATCTAATTAGGAGAAAAATACCCCTAAAAAATGAAAATTTTAATTTCTTATTACCTGTTCTTCGGTCTTGGGTTGACAAGAGTCAAGGAGTTCTTGACATGAGAGTTCAAGAAGATCTGTATAATTTTTCGCTTTAAGTCTGGCTACAAAAGCTTCTGCTGCAACTATGGCCCAACACATGTCTACTAAACAGTTACTTTTTCCTGATAATAAAGTTGTAATCTCAAGTTAATTTATTCTTTGACAAATGTTTATAATTATGAGTTCTTGTATCTTTCTTTCTAAAATGAATGGTGTATAGTATGAAATGTGGCAATTTTGTTTTCCACAATAACCAAAACCGCAATAATAGAAATGCTATGTAACGCTGAAAAAATAAAGAAAAAATGCTATGTATTCAAAGGTCTTTAAAATAAAAATTGAAGTTGTGTATCACTTACTACATTTCTCTTGATTTTTAACTGGATTCAAGGCATCACCATCATGAATACGCCAATCCCAATATTTAGGAAAACCTTGAGGCAATTTTTCCTAATATACCAACTTAATTTTGTTAGTGGCAACATATGCATCAAGTATAAAATAAAGATAAATTTATACAAACCCATGCATAAAACATTACAACATATGTTTAAATTGTATTTTCTGAGTCTTTTCTGAGTCGTTGTTAAGAATCTTCAATCAAGACCAAACAACGACCTACATTATTGTACATGAAAATTGCAAAATTTAACTATAACAAGAAGGAATTAGAGAAAGAGTGAGAATCAAGAAGGAAGAGTAGGCATAAGAGAGAGCCCACAACCTAGCTATCTAGATAACGTAAGTTCCATATCACATATGAAACCAAAGAAGCTTCAAAATATATAGCTAGAAGTAAAGACGATGTATGTAAATGATCAGTTTTGAGGAAGAAGAGAATATGAGTAGTCTCCTTACACTTTGCATGTCTAGAGATCAGAATAGGAGTCTCACTACACTTTGAACCAAGAAGGCAGTGGAAGAAAATGAAAATGAGAGTGAGAGCTAGGGAGGACTATATATAGATATATATGTATGTGTGTATATCGATCTTCTTCAAAGGTTGTGCATGATACACACCTTTCTTGCCTTGCCCAGAAGTACTGGTTCTGTCAGTGTACATTGAGTACGTATCTTTGACCAGCCTGCCGAATATATACTACATTATATCGGATACGGTTTACAAACACTCTTCATGCATGTTGCATGAAGACAGATCATGTCCTAAAAGCAGAAAATGTAGTACTGTACATTGGAATATGGTGTGGTTGCGTTCTTAGACCGGCAGAAATTTACACATCCTTGTTGATTCTTGACTTGGGGGACAATTTCACTAAGATTTTTCAGAGAAATTCAGTAATCTGTTGTGGGTAGGATTAGACTTAACCATTTGCATAAAGCCGATAGAGGTGCACATGTTTATTGGTTAGAGAACGGCCACGACGGTCGAAGCTTGTCCAGATTATATCATCCTGAATCATCTTAATGTTGCTTCTAATGCTGAATCTCAATGTTCAAGTTTTTGGCATTTTAATAAGTTGCCGAGTGTTTGGGGATTCATAGCACCTAGAAAATTAGGGAGGCATAGGTGACAGGGACGATGCTTTCTTTGATTTCCTTCTTTGTTCTCTTTTTTAATTTGTGGTCATGTAAAATAAAGAAATAACAAAAAAAGAAAAAAGAAAAAAAAAGAGTGGTATTAAAAAGATTTTCTGGCCGACAAGTAAGAGATATGCACTGATTGAACCAGCACGGATTGAAGCAGCTCAAGGCTGGAACTTTTCGCACTCTATATATAGAGAAACCATCTAGAGTGCTATATATGGGTGTTATGTCCATTAACTACTTGGTCTGGCCTATATAAAGAGTGCGAAAAGCTCCAGCCTTGAGCTGCTTCAATCCGTGCTGGTTCAATCGGTGCATATCTCTTACTTGTCGGCCGGAATATCTTTTTAATACCACTCATGTTATCTGCATGCAATTTCTGCAGAGGGACTGGAAACCAAACCTCCTATTGCAAATGTGCACATTGACCATTTTTACATATGCTGCGACATATATGATACGACCTGTGAATCCAATACAAATATGAACACGATACAAAATTAACGAGTTTGAGTTTAATATAAATGAGTTTGATATAAGCAATAGATAAGCTAAGGTAGAGTATTTTTAAAGTCATCAATTAGATAAGTAATTTTAAGCAGAGAGGACTTATTTATTTATTTAGTGATCAATTCGTTGTTTGCATTTGAATGGGTGGCTTTCGCGTCGGTTCTGTTTGTGAGAACTGCGCTAGACATGAAGAACCCAAAATCAAGAGGTAAATGTGTACATATCATCTAATTATTACAATTCTCATATAAAATATAATAAATAATTTAATTTTTTTAAATTTTAAAATAAAAATTATATTATAATATTATTTTATTTAACTTCATCATTCCATCTTTGTTAACAAACAGGCCGCTATTCTTGCAGACAAAAACTGTTTATTACTTTCTGCATGCAATTCTAATTTCTACGAGAGGGACTGGTTTTCTGGCGCGAAAAAAAAAAAATCATATATTGTTAATTGGGTGCCTGCCACTTCCAGCCTCCTTTCCATACAAAGTACGGACCACAAAAGCCTACAATAGAGCCAAAAAGAGGCAGAAGAGTCAGAGATACTCTGTTGACAATCTCCAGAGCCAAGAGGGACAGGAATATGTATGTCGCAGCACATGTAAAAATGGTCCATCTGCACATTTGCAGTAGGAGGTTTGGTTTCCAGTCCGTCTGCAGAAATTGCATGCAGATAACATGAGTGCTATTAAAAAGATTTTCCGGCCGACAAGTAAGAGATATGCACCGATTGAACCAGCACGGATTGAAGCAGCTCAAGGCTGGAGCTTTTCGCACTCTTTATATAGGCCAGACCAAGTAGTTAATCGGTGCATATCTCTTACTTGTCGGCCGGAAAATCTTTTTAATACCACTCATTTTTTTTTTTGTTATTTCTTTATTTTACATGACCACAAATTAAAAAAGAGAACAAAGTGCTACACGTATTCGTATGCCAAAGCTTTTAATTATATAAAAAATGAGGGGATCCGGAAGGAGGAAGAGTATCCTTTCAAAGCAGTTAAGCAACCTTGTTAATCCAAGAGAACAGGTAATAAGAGATTAAAATTTTCATTTTTGTAGGGCTATTTTTCACCTAAGATTATATAACTTACTCTTACATCCTCTAGAAATCCCGTGCGGTGATGATTAATAGAGTCATAAAGATAAATCACAAGATTGAAGAAGAGTTTCTTATGACGGTCAAAGAACAACCAGTAGCGGGTTGTGTAATGATGACTATGGAATTGAAACTATTGAAAGGCGTAAGTATAACTAATTTCTACTTGTCAAACTAATACTAATTTGAGGATGATATCATACTCTTTTGTTTCTATCTAATAGGATATCTATGAAGGTACTGATGTGCTTGATAAACTGAGTCAAGACAATAAGTCAAACATTAAGCATGCAATTCTCATAATAGGATTTGGCTATGATGAAAAAGAAGAAAAAAAATTACTGGATGGTTAAAAATTCTTATGGCAAAGAGTGGGGAATCCATGGATATGGTAGAATTGCTCGAAATTCAAGTCTTCCACACAACAAACAGAACTTGATTTTCAGAACCTATTGTCCAATATTGCTAGCCAAAACGTAGCAGGTTGGTATAATAATGTGTTTATGCTGTCATTTATTTGTTATCTGCAGAGTACCACATATATAGTCTGCATATGAAGCAATCCGCCTAAATGGGACGTTTGTTTTTTCTGAGCCTTTCTCAACAAAGTTATTGTTCCTCATTCTTTTACTGGCCGGGTTTCTTTTGCTAATCATGCCATCTTTAAACTAAGCTTTAGGTCTTTGTTTTGTGCTGCGTTACTGTTTCTTCTATCTTGCATACTAGCTTTATGCTGTTGGTTTTGTTTGTTGGCAGGGCGCCTATGCTTGCTGGAATTATTATTACCGATCCCATCCCGCTGCTGAATACTTCGAATTTGTTCTTGTTTTTTTTTCCTGTGCTGCTGCTTTGTTTTGGGTTGGCTATGCTTGTTAAAGTTCCTGTTACTCTTGTCTTCCGGTAGTGGATATGAGATTTGTGATTACAAACATTTATGCTAGTTTCTTGGCCTATGCTTTCTGGAATTACCGCTACTTTCATGTCTAATTTGTTTCAGTTCTATGGAAGTTAGTCTTGACCCTTTTCTGTGAAATTGGCCTTCGTCAGAATTAAAAAAACAGACAAAAATAAAAATTGACACTAAGTACTGCGGAAGAGTATAATGAAAGGTTTGGGACATTCGGCATAAGTCAGTGAAATTGAATTAAAATAAAATCCTACGGTCTGGGACACTACTTCAACATATATTATTGCAGAAGTTAATGGTCAAAGCAATAAATCAAATAAAACACGCCCCAGAATGGGAACCACTAAGAGGCTTAATTTTTCTATATTTTCAGGAACTTGACATTCAGAAAGACCCCGGGATTCTAGATGTCAACGCAATAAGCATTTTCATTTGTATACATCCGAAGCGTTTGGCTATGCTTGATGTGGTAAAATCTTCGACTACTAATAGAAAACGGGTCAATCTAGCAGTTTGTTTTAAACCTCAAAAAGTCCCCTGTTTAGATTATCAAGTGTAACTTGACCAACTTCTAGCAGAAGTTTTATATCACCTTGACTGCTAAAAGTTTTTGGAGAACCGCCTGCAAGGATGTTGGAGACAACAAGAGGAAAATATCAATTGTTTGTGGATCATGAAAAAAAAATGATCAGAGGGCAAGAGGCCTGAATAAGGAGTTAGTGCATGCAGGTGGAGGCATAAAGAGGCAATACAAAGAAGATTAGAGAAAATTGTGAGACCTTATAGAGTATAGTTTCAAAGCCAAGGGAATTGCGAGTCTATGATTTTCCGAAAAATTGAAAAAATAAGTGCCCCCATCAACCTTGATCGGGTGTAAGTGCAACTACAATGTAGTATTCAAGTCTTCTGATTGAGATCATAACGAAACATGGCCTAGCCCGATTATCATGAAGGGAGAAATTTGTGGTTTTCAACCCACGATACAAACCAGAGAATGCTTCTACGGTGGGGTGAAGGAGTTCTAGAGGTACCATATATTGCAACTACCCACGTACAATTAAACCAGTCTTGCAAACAAAATCAAGCAACCAATATTATACCAACATTCCAACGACTAAGTAAACACTAAAAAATTGTCTTTGCATTTAGCTTAACAACCATCTTAAACTCCGTGAACTTGACACCCCTGAAAAGTCTTCTGGTCAAACTCAACATATCAGACCTGAAAAACAAAAGCGACAAAGAAATAAACCCAAATGGAACAAACTTAGTTTATATGGTGACATTCTGCATAAGTCGGTAAAATTAAATAAAATAAAATCCTTCGATCTGGGACAATACTTCAACATATATTATAAAAGTTGATGGTAAAAGCAATAAATCAAATAACATGTGCCCCAGGATGGGGACCACTAAGAGGCTTTTTCTAAATTTTCAAGAACTTAACATTCAGTAAGGGCCCTGGTTTAAGGCCTTAAATCTGCCTCTGATATGAATTTGGTTTCAATATGCTTTTTTTTTTTATCGGTTTTCAATATGCTAAAAGGTGACAAGAATATATGTCCTAAAGTTAACTTAAAAAAAAAAAAAAAACTCTTGAGTAATAAAACAGCAATCGATAGAAAACCCCATCATCTTTCAATGCAGTACCTTCACTCGCCTTCCTTCTATCTCCCTCTTCTTTTAGTTGGAGGAGGTGGAGATCATTGTAAGTAAGAAAGCTAAAAACTCATCCATTCATATCTCAAGAAAGGAGGAAAGAAAAAGTAAAAAAAAAAAAACGGAACTTCATATAGATGTATGTCAATGCAACTGCATGACAAGAAAATAATTAAGACTAGCAACCATTATTCCAACCAACAAAGAAACAGACAGAAATCTCGTATATTTTCAAAACGCATCAGCACATGAATTATCAACAAAGGCTTTATCTTGTGCATCATTATTGCAGGCAGCAATATAACATGGAATAATCAATCATTGACAAAACATCCTTATCAGTACAGTAATTCAAAGATGATCATTGACAAGTCATAAACATACTAACCACTGCAAAGATGATCTTCCCAAAACCATTCTTTTCCATGACTGCAACCTACATGAAATGCTAAAAAATAAGAGATAAAACACAACCCTAAAAACCATATAGTTCACTTAAATTAAACCTTCTTGACATGCAGAAAGTTAGTGAAATAACAATTAGTATTATGCTAAATAAAAGTAAGGTTCCAAAAATGGTTCATTCATTCTCTCTCTCATGTTCTTAGACCCCAGGAAAGTAACTCTCTTGTAGAGGAGTATTTGGTAGACTGCTGCGCATCTAAGAGCTGCTTTCTTCACTCTAACAGTCTCCTTAGGGAAGATGCTTGCAATAAATAATCTAGGTAAACATCATATTATTGTCGGGATGGTGTTATATGAGTAGAAAATGGGGGGAGTCTGTAGACAACCTTTTTTTTCTTTTCCATGAGTAAATCTGTAGACAACTTTTTACTACACAGTGAGTTTGCCAAAATCTTGTGGATAATAAACTTGAAAGAGTTTGGTCAGCTTGGATTACACTTAAAGGATAGCATACCTCTTTGCAAACTGGAAAGGGTTATATGAAAATACACCAATTGCAACAATGTGAAGATGATCCCTACATGTCCAGTGTGGTGCATTTGGAGGGAAATGATATTATTGAAAACAAAATAACTTAAAACGTAGAGTGCTGCTGCTCTGTCCCCCCAAAGTGACCGCTCACTTTCACTGCTAGTTCTAAATGTTTTTTTAAATGTTAAAAAAAAAAACACTTTTGCACTAGCGGTCAAGGTGAGAGGTCACTTTGTGGGGGCAACATAGCATTTTCCTAAAACTTAATTTTCAGTGCTTTGTTTCCTGCATCTCTTTATTTGCAACTTAGCATTTTCATTTGTATACATCCGGCTTGTTTGGCTCTGCTTGATGAGCTAAATCTTCGATTACTAATGAAAAAACAAGTAAATCTAGCAGCTTTTTTAAAACCTCAATAACAATATAAAACTAGAACTTAAAGGAAAGATTTTGAGGTTGAGAATTATCACAAGCGTGCATTTTCAAACACCATCTCGCCTCAACTACCCAAAGTTTTTGAAGAACTGACTGCAAAGAGGTTGCAGACAATGATTGGAAAATATCAATTGTTTGTGGATCATGAAAAAAATGATCAGAGGGCAGGAGGCCGGAATAAGGAGTTAGTGCATGCATAATTAGTGCATGCAGGTGGAGGAATAGAGAGACAATAGAAACAAGATTATAGATACAATTTTGAGACCTTATAGAGTATAGTTTCAAATCCAAGGGAATTGTGAGCATTTGATTTTCTGAAACATGAAACAATGAGTGCCCCCATCAACCTTGATGCGGAGCAAGTGCAACTATAGTCTATAATGTAGTATTCAAGTCTTCTGATTGAGATCATAACCATACATGGCCTAGTCCAAGTAGTTGCGGACGATACCTTGATTGAACAAGTTTGAGCCAATGTTCACATAGGAGCTCGACTTAACATAGGTATAAATAAGCCAGATATCTTATCTATCTTGCAGTAATTGCTTAGAGATGCAATAACCTCATAACATGGCCGCAAACTTTTAGAAATATTCTTGGAACCAATTTGCTTTACCTTTCTCATCTTCAGCAGGTTTTAGCCTAAAGGATGACACTGTATCCTCAGTTACCCCCGATAATACCACAGCTTGATAGATCTTAGTCTTGCCTCCATCAGCAAGATCCCTAGCCTCAAGGGTTAAATAAAACCTAATTGCGTTGGCAGCCTGACCCATTGCCTTCAGTACCTCACAAACTCCAACCCTGCATTTGCATCCTACACACCAAATAATGCCATCTTGAAAATCATTGAAGAGGAGCTATTAATGAGAACATTGAACAAAACAGATATCATTTAAATATATATATAATAACAGAAACCTTGAAGCGAAAGTTGTATTCCTCGATTGCAAGCCGCGAATACCCTTCGTAATCCCAACTCTTGTCATCCAAGTTGAATGGTTCAATTTGGTGGAAACAAGAGACGCCAGGAATGCGGTCAACATCAAAGCCCTAAAGCAACGAAGGTGACGAAAGGATGAAAGAATTAAGCGCATACAAGAGAGACAAAAAAAAAAAAAAAAAGGAGGGGGGGGCAAAATTTGGTAGAAGAATTGCTCACATCGGTCTTCAAAACTTGATCCCTGTAGGAGTAGTATTCCTCTTCCGTCATGTCCTCGCGTTCATCATCTTGCCAACCACAATTCTCCGATGATACAGGAGGAGGAATTAAACTTAATTCTTTGTCATAGCCGAACAATTCCACAAGACCCATTTCTCCCGGATCGATCCACAAGTGATCGAGAAGCTAGCAATCAGACCAAGAAAGAAGAAAAACCCTGGCCTGACCAGAAAAAAAGAAAATCGATTATTCAAACCAATTGCGACTCCTGTATGTAAAAAATTGCAGCAATACTCTATAGAAAGCCCCCATCAAACGTATAAATGAAATTTCAAGAAAATAAAAATAAAGAAACTGAAGGCAATGAGCTTATTGCATATCTAATCATGGCACTGAAGGCAACCACAACAATGCAATGATATGTCAGGAGGAGGAATAAAACTTAATTATTTGTCATACCCGAAAAATCCCACAGGACCATGTTATGAAGCCCTAGAGATGAATTGGGGAAGAAGAAGTAAACTGAAGTGAAGAGAACTAGAGAGATTGGGAACTCAAGTGAGGGACATAGGGAACTCGGAACGGCGTCGTTTATCGTGAGAAATGAACAAGCGCAGTGTGTTGAATCAGGGCGAGACGCAGCGTTTTTGTTAAACTGTTATGTTGCCGTTTATTACAGTTTATGTCGTTTAGTGTTTTTATTAAAGACTGTCGTTAATTGTAGTTGTGGACCGTTTTGGTATAGGCACCAAAACGGTGCGTTCTGTCTGTTACTGTATTTCCTGCTTCCAATGGTTACGTTAGTTTTCTATGTAGTTTATTACGGTTTGAGTCGAGTATATGGAGCAAAGTGAAAGGAAAAAGTTGTCTAGAATCTTTGGAACGTTTATTTTTTGTTAAGGAGGTTTGGGTTACCTCGAATAACCCAGTGAAATTATACATTACAGTCATCTTCTTCCTAGAGCAATTACTGTGTTCTGCATCTGTGTTTGGAGTTCTTCCATACCCGTAGCAATACATTGTAATTTCCCTTTCTAGCTAATGATCAAACACTTGGTGTGCACTCTGTTCTTCCATGGAGCTGGTTGATGATTCAGGATCAGCGTAATCGGTGTATTTGAGAAAGAGGCTGAGAAAATCTTACATAAAACTATAAAAGAACTTACACAAAAACAAGACTAGGCAACAAAATAGTAAATATAATATTTTTAAATTGAATATTGGTATAGAAAGTATAATAATTACATTAAATATTAGATATACCATTATTATAACATATATATTTGTATTTGTGTAGGACTAGAATGATAATGGTTTCCCAAATGGTTTACAGCAATTGTTGGCAAAGAATAGATATTTCTACTACGATTTGATGAGTACAACTTAAAATATAGATGGGAAAACTACACAATTCAGCGAATATTTGATCCCGAATTTATAGAATCAAAGTCAATTAAAAATGTAATAATAAATTACTTGATTTGGTATTTAATCATATTTTCTATCAGATTTTATATTTATAATTGTTTTAGTTCTCATTGTCCAATCAACTCGTTAGGAGTGTTGATCAGTACACTGATATACTATACTTTAATAAAAATTTAATGATTAAAATGCTTTATACATAAAAAAATTTTAACGATATTAATATTATTTTAGAAAACTAATGTAGACATCGATCTCAACATTAACTCAAATACAAAGGAAAATTATCATAAATCTCAGACTTCATCATCCAAGAGGAGAAAAATCTAGAAAAATATTAATTGAACAATCGTGTTTCATATTAATTGTATGTATTTTTCATTATTCTAAATTGAACAACCATAAATATATATATTACATTTTTAATATTGTAAATTAACCATGAAATATTTATTGGTAAAGTAAACTCTTTTATATAATCATCCTCCATTTTATATATTTGATATACATTTTTTTAATAATTGAAGTAGTGATTATGTATAATGAACTATTTAAATTTATAAAATTCAGCATAAATAACGGTCCGTACATTGCGCAAATTATAGGCTCATATAAACAACAACAAAAATGTTGAAGCGACAGTTATATTCTTCGATTGCAAGTCACAAAAACCTTTCGTAATCCCAAGTCTTTTTGTCCATGTTGTAAGGCTAAATTTGGCAAAAATAAGAGACAACAAGAATGCGGTCAACATCAAAGCCTTAAAACAATGAATGAGACGAAAAGATGAAAGAATTAGGCGCACGAGGTGGAAAAAAAGTGCCAAATTTTGGTAGAAGAAAAGAGATTATTTGCTCACATCGATCTTCAAAACCTGATCCCTCTAGGAGCGCTATTCCTCTTCTGTCATATCCTCACATTCATCATCTTGATAACCACAATGATGCAATGACATGTCAGGGGGAGAAATTAAACTTAATTCTTTGTCATAGCCGAACAATTCCACAAGGCCCATTTCTCCCGTTTCCATTTATTGATCGACAAGTGATTGAAAAGCCAACAATGAGATCAAGAAAGGGAAAAAAAAAAAAAACCCTAACTTGACTAGAAAAGATTGATTATTGAAACCAATTGTTACTCCTATATGTAGGGGTATAACTGGCCAGGTTTGATTTTGGAAAAAATTTAGGACCAAACTAGTATGTACAGGTTTTGTATTTTTCAAAACCGATTACGTACCGGTTACCCTCCTAAACCGGTACTTCTGGTTTTACAGGTTTCCGATCCGGTCCTGTCCGATTTTTCAGTTTTTTTTAAATGTAAATTTGATAGTTTGTCATTAAAAATATGTTTATAAAAAAAACCTAATTTAAAAAAATCTGTTTTATACTTTTATTAAAAAAAAATCTGCTTTACTAAAAATTATTTAAATAAAAAATTTGTTTTACTAAAAAAAATCTACTACAGGTTTATAAATATAACTACTACAAAAATTGAAAAAAAAAAGTATGCAATAAAAAAAATATGCTATAAGCCTATGGAATAAAATAAGTTCAAAAGTCTAAATTAGAAGTCCAAAAGTACAAAAAATTACAAGTCCAAACACTAAAAGTCTAAATTACAAGTCTAAAAGTTCAACAAATTAGAAGTCCAAATTACAAATCCAAATTAGAAGTCCAAATTACAATTACTTAGAACATCCAACAAAAAACTTTACAACTAGAACCAATAGCTATGCACCAAACCACCAACTCCAATAGTCCATTCAACAAACCTTGCAATTGTATGAAAATAAATCAAGCAATTAATTCCAATAAAAAGTTAGTAATTACATTAAATAGAAAAACAAAACTTAAGCAAAGATGTTATACAAGTTGACCTACCTTAAATTTAATTCTCTCCAACCAAAGAATTAGGTCTTGAAGAACTCCCTAGGTCTTCCATGAGCTCTGCACAAAAGGGAAAAAAAAAACTTAATAATTAAAACAAATTACTAATATGATTTACACTTTAGAAATAGTTAAAGAAAATGTGAATGATGCTACATACCCGTACCAATTTTCTCAAACTTCTCAATATCATCCATTAAAGTGCGAATGTTAATCGAGGCAGAAGAACGGAGCCAATTTTGTGTACAAATAAGGGCTTCTACCATAAGTGGAGATATGCTACTGCAGAAAGGATCAAGTACTCGACCTGCTGTGCTAAAAGTCGATTCAGAGGCCACTGTAGATATCGGAACTGCAAGAACATCCCTCATAACTCTTGAAAGCACATAGTATCTAATGGAGTTAACCTTCCACCAAGTCAACAAGTCGAATTTGACATCATCTTCTTCACATTTTTCAGATAAATATCTCTCTAGTTCAGATTTATTCTTCAAAGAGTTCTCCGACTCCAAACGCTTCTTAATTTGTGCACGGATAAATGATCTAAAATCACCTTGACCTACCTTAACAGTTGAACTTGTACTATTACCCCTCCTTCACTCGATTGGCTCATATTTTGATCTTGTGCCCCAACATCATTTTCGTCATTTTCACAATAACTATCGTATAAACAAGTTAAGGCATCTTTAACCCAATCCATCAACATAAGAACTTTTGAATTATTATCCTCATATATTCCTTCAAAAATAAATGTTAAACAACGTATTTTATATCGGGAATCAAGAACCAACCCAACATACAACAAAAGATTCATTTTTTCAAAATTCCCCCAATACTTCTCACATTTAGATTTCATACTAAATGCCATTATCCTCAAATTATGAGGCCCTTCCACACACTCCAAATTAATTGCAGCTTGAATTGTCGCTAGCTCAAATACAAAACTGTTGCAAGTGACATAATTGGTCCCCAAGAAACGCAAGGTTGTATCATAAAAAAGTTTTAGAAATTTTACAAACAAGCTACTCTTATCCCAATCATCCATGGTTAGAGGCCCTAACTTGGATGCCCCTCCTTTACCCAACTCACTAACACCATCATCATCCTCACTATCATCCTCCACAATGCTCTTAACATATCCCGAATTTTCATCCTCTAGCCATTGAAATGCTTTTTTAAACTCTTCATATGATGTCCCGACTCCCACGTACAAAACCACACGAAAATTGTGACGTCAGGATGGTGACAACACGGGTCACACATCCCAACGACAAGTGTCAAGTGTGTGTACAAGCAACAGTGTACAATAAAACGCAGCGGTTAAAATAATTAACATAACTAAGTACCAGAATTTTAAATACAAAATACAAGTATACTAAAAGTTAAACAGTTATCCAAGAAATACAGCAAAAACTATTATATACACGTAGGAAACAAATCTCATAATCCAAAACAGCAGTAACCATATGCCACCTTCTCCATGGAGCCAATCCCTAAGGCTCGCCGTCCTCATCTGCATCAAAATCTACAGTACCATAAAAATGGTACCGCAGGTAAGTAATAATCCAAACAATCTCCAAAATTAAAATACATTTAATGCAACCAACCATGCATGCATATGATGAAAAATGCACCCAAATCCAAAATATCATTTTTCTCCGAAAAATGAATATTTTCTAACACAAGCTAAAATTCCATTTTTTGCCCAAAAAACATAATCGGTCATTTTCTCAAAAAATAATTTACACAAAAATATTTATTGGACACTGTAGGTGAGAATCACAGGCGGGACTCTACCACCATCCCTGTTTACCATCATCCCTACCGCGTGCACCGTAGGCGGGAATTGCAGGTAGGACAACACCACCATCCCTGCTTACCACCATCCCTACTTACCACCATCCCTACGCGTACACCGTAGGCAGGAATCGCAGGCGGGACTATACCACCATCCCTGTAGTTCATTTCCACACAATACAAAAAAACCCATTGGAATACTGTAGGCGGGAATCACAGGCGGGACTCTACCACCATCCCTACTTACCATCATCCCTACCGCGTGCACCGTAGGTAGGAATCACAAGCGGGACAACACAACCATTCCTGCTTACCATCATCCCTACGCGTACACCGTAGGCGAGAATCGCAGGCGGGACTATACCACCATCCCTGCTTACCACCATCCCTACAATCTCTTTTCATTTTCTCACATGAAAATTCAGTTTTCAATAAACACATGAACATGAATGCAATTACACAAAAACTCAGTTTTCAATTTACAAACATGAACATGCGTGCTATATGCAATGTACCAACTCGACAACAATTTTCAACAACCAACCCAATCACAATAAAATCAATCACACAAATACTCCATCCTCAATCCATCTGACCCTCATAACTCCTCAGATTCAGTCCGGCACAACCAACCAATCACAGCACAATCCAATCACACAACCAATCAATATGCAGTAATTGAGTGTTAGTGCATAAATACATTTAAATCTAAAAAATTATTTGGAAAAATACTTACAACGCTATAATATAATTTTCGGAGGATCATGGAAGAGCTGGAAGCGCCAAAACAGCAACTCCACAGTGTAAAATACACTGTGGCCATGAGTCTCAAAAATTCACTTTTGAACAGAGTCAAACCAAGACTTGAAATTGATAGGGTAGGACCTAGGAAGGTCGGTAAAGCTAATGGAAGTGGTGGTTGGCCGTTTAAAGCCAAAAGGGTCAAATCGAAAATATGGTTAATGCGGCTTCACCGGTGACGGATCGGGGTCGGGGTTGGGTCCATTGGGTTGCTAGGAAGTAGAGGAAGAAGTGGTGAAGAAATGGTGGCCGGAGGTGGCCGGACGGCGACGCTGGAACAAAGAGAAGGCCGCGGCTTTGGACGGTGTGTGAGGGCAAACGGTGGCGTTAGCCGGCCTGAGATCGGAGGGGTAGGGTCGTCGGTGGGTGGAGAGTTGAATGGGTCGGGCGGTGAGGTACACGGTGGCAGGTGGCGGCGGCTGGGAGAAAGAAACCGAAGCACGGGGAGAGAGAAAGAGAAACGGAAGAGAGAGAGAGGTTGAGCGGGAGAAATGCCAAAAGAGAAAGAAAGAAAAGAAAAAGGAAAGAGGAAAAAGAAAAATAGAGGGAAAGAAATGAGGTTCAATTCTCACATCTCGGGGTCCTAAAAATGATCCAACGAAAAGGATTTTAAAACCGCAAGCTAAATAAAATAATTCAAACGCAGTGAAATGCTTAAATAAAATAATAACAATTTTAAAACCCAAAAATAAACTAATTTAAATTAAAGATCACTTTAAATGTAAAACAGTAAATAATATGAGGAAAGTTCATTAAAAATAATTTTCTCAACTTAAGAATATTATAAAATAGTATAATAAAACTCTCTTAATTTTAAAATAACGAAACAATTTTTAAATTCATTAAAATAATCCTTTAATAAAAATACACTAAAATACGGAGTGTTACACTTCAGCCCTATCCAACATCATATAAGTGAAGTTCCAACGAGTTGCTACATCTAAGCATATACTACCTTTACAAGTAATATCCTCACTATCACAACATTGCTTAAATGTGTTCAACCTTTGTTGAGATGATTTCACATACTTCATAACTCCTCTAATTCGTGTAATTGATTGATCATATTCTTTCAACCCATTCCGAACTATCAAGTTCAAGATATATATATATATATACAAAATTGCAGCAATACTTTATAGAAAGCCGCCATTAAACATATAAATGAAATTCTGAGAAAATAAAAAATAAAGAAACTAAAGGCAATGAACTTATTGCATGTCTAATCAAGGTAATCACAATGATGTGATGATACGTCACGAGGAGAAATTAAACTTAATTATTTGTCATAGCTGAACAATTCCACAAGACCCACTTCTCCCGTTTTCATTAATGGATCTATAAGCGATCGAGAAGCCAACAATCATATCGAGAAAGAAGAAAAACCCTTATCTGACCACCACACACACACTAGTAAGAAGCCCTGCCTGCTAACTAGACAAGATCGATAGCATTGAAACCAATTGTGACTCTTATATGTACAAAATTACAGCAGTATTCTATAAAAAATTAGAAACCCTCAATCAAATGTATAAATGAAATTCTATGAAAATAAAAAGAAATACGGCACGCCAGCTTAGAAATGAAAGAAAAATTTAGGAAAATGCTACGCTTCTTGCTGGTAGCTCCCACTGGGGGCTATCACTGCTTTTCTTTTTCTTTTTTTTCTTTTATACTTAATGATTAAGTAAATATTTTTTAATAATGTTGTATATTTTTTTTAAATATTAAAAAATATTAAAAAAATATATGTGAAAAAAAAAAAAAACAAAATATACAAAATGAACCAGCGGGACCACCCAGCGGTAGTTGTAGAGCCACCCAAAAATCTAAGAAAAAACGCAAGGTGCATAAAAGGGAGCCATGCTTGAAATGGAACGTACACTTTGTAGTCGAGGATAGGGTGGCAATATGTGACATGATCTTTAACCCGACACGAACAAAATACAAAATTGGTGAGTTTAGATTTGATGTTAATGGATTCGGATTAAAACAGGTGACCCGTTAAGACATGATTTATTAATGGGTCAACCCGCTTAACATGAAATCAATCCGTTTTGACCCGTTTAGATTTTATTTCAAAATTAAAATTTTATTATTTTTAAATTGTAATATTGGTATTTCTCAGTATGCTTATATTTTTATTATTGGGATTGTAATTTTAGATCTATGCTCATATTTGTTTTTGTATGATTTGTAATATTGGTTTTATTATATGTTAAAATTTGAAAAATATTGATATATATCTTTTAAGATATTATAACTACTAATAAATATAGATTTTAACTTTTATGTGAAATTATGTTAATCAAGTCAAATGAATTATGCATGTTATTTCAACTCATTTACATAAAACGGATTTACATGAGTCGTATTGTGTTAATTTGTTTCTAATTAATTATTAAACGGGTCAAAACATGTAACATGGCACAACCCGTTATCTAAATGGGTTGAGTTAAGGTTTGAAAGTTTGACACGTTTAACTTAACAGGTTTGATTCGAGCTGACCTGACATGACACGACACGAACACGAACACGACCCGAAAACAAGATTTGCCACCCCTAGTCGAGGATTTGAAGGATATCTAGAGAGTGTTTAGTCAGCCCGATAGAAGTGCAAATAGCTAAGGAGACAATTCATGAGAGCATAATAGATTCAAAAGCGACGTTAGATTTAACAAAATCTAAGAGTTTTTTATATGGATATCTGAAGTAATAGATCGATTTGAAAAGTCGTTTGGATAAGACTTTTAGGAGAGAAGTTTGTTAAATTTTTGTAAAAGTTTTTATTTATGTATTTTTCGACAAAAATTTAGACAAAATAAATTACATTTTCATTTTTTTAAAAATAAAATCTTTTTTTTTAATTTAAAATATATTTGGATTAATGTTTATAATAAGTTATAAAATTTAGAAATTAGAACAAAATAATTAAACAAAACAAGAGGGTGTGGCATTTGTGATGTTTATAATGTTATGTTAACCAAATAGTAAGGTTCCGTTTAGATGTTAAGAGTATCTCAAATCATCTATGAATAATAGCGTAATAGTTTGTAAATAATAGTTAAATAATAGTGAATAGTTTGTTAACAATAATGAAGTAGTTTGAGAAAATCTGAGAATAGTTATGTTCCTAAACAGGCTCTAAAAGGTGTTACACTATGAGTTCAGGTTGTATTTGATCAAGTTGAATTTAAACTAGACACCATGGCCAATCTCAAAAAAGGGGATATACCAACATGTTTTTCCTGACTTATGTGGAGTAGGTTTGCACATAACTGAAACTCAAATGGGTTTGTGTGTTGCACCCAAACAAGTGGAACCTAACGAATCTAAGGATTGGATTAGATAAATTGAGAAAAAAAAGGAAAGAAATCAAAGAGAAAGATATGGAATACTAGCAAAGAGAAAGCATAAAACCAATCTTCACCTTCGACGTTTCTACGGCCAATGGCGAATCGAAGATAAAAATCAACAAGGGGCTGGGTTGGTTCCTGCGCAATTGAGACTGGACGGAAACATTGAGGGTGGGGGGAGGCTAGGGTTCTTTTACTGAAATAATAATGCTTTCACTACTAGACAATAAACTTGGGAGAAAAAGAATGTGGTGTTTCTGCCTATTTTACACCCACCCACCAATAAGTTGATGATATGTAAACAATACACATGATAGAGTCTTCTAATAATTGGAAGCTGGTGTGCAACTCCATTTTATCGAAATGTCAAGACTTAATTTGTAAGAAATTTTAATCTTAAATTTATCTAGCAAATCAAATTTTGCTATATCAATGATATGGAGGATGTGCTTTACACATTGGCTTTCAAATAGAATATTTCTCTAAAAAAGGAGTGATAAATCAACATGTTTTCCTGACTTATGTGGACTAGGTTTGTACAGAATAGAAATTTAGATGCGTTATGTGCTGCACCCAAACAAGCGGAACTTAACGAATCGAAGGCATTGGGTTAGATAAATTGAGAAAAAGAAGAGAAGAAATGGATAGAAATCGAACAAAGAGAGATGGCATACTAGTGAAGAGAAAGAAGAAAATCAATCTTTAACTCCGACGTGTCTACAGCTAGTGGCGAATTGATGATAAATATCGATAAGCAGCTGGATTGGTTCTTGCACAATTAAGAGGAGACAGAAAGGTTGTGGGGGGGGGGGGGAACTAGGATTCTTTTATAAAATGATAATGTTTTCACTACTTGACAATAAAGTTGAGATATTCCAAAAATGAACCTTCAATCTGGATGTGGTGCTCTTGCCCTTTTTATACCCATCCACCAATACGTTGATGACACATAACAATTCGCATTTTTGAGTTCTTCTACTTGGAAGCAAGTGTGCAAAGCACACCCTCTATTATTGATATGGCTAGACTAGATTGGTAAGAAATCATAATTTTAAAATTTTCTATCAAATCAAATTTTGCAATTTCAATGAGATGGAGGGTGTGCTTATCACACTGACTTCCAAATAGATTTTTTCTCTAAAAAAGGGGCAATAATCAACATATTTTTCCTGACTTATGTAGAGTATGATTGCCCAAAACTGAAAGTCATGTGGTTTTGTGTGCCGCACCCAAACAAGCAGAACCTAGCGAATCTAAGGAATTGGGTTAGTTAGACTGAGCAAGACAAGAGAAAAAAAATGGAGAGAAATCAAATAGAAAGAGATGGAATACTAGCAAAGAGAAAATCAATCTTTACCTCCGACGTATCTACGACTAGTGACGAATCGTCGATAAAAATCAACAAGGAGCTAGGTTGGTTCTTGTGCGGCAGAAAGGAGACAAAAACGCTAGGGTTCTTTTTTGAAATGATAAAGCTTTCACTTCTTGATAATAGTTGAGAGATTCCAAAAAACAACTTTCAATCCAGGTGTGGTGCTCTCGCCCTTTTTACACTCACTACCAATAACTTGATGACACGTAAACAATACACATGTTAGACTTCTTCTACTTGGAAGCCAATGTGCAAAACACATCCTTTATTTTATTGACATAACAAGACTTGATTTGTAAAAAATTTTAATTTTAAATTTTTCTAACAAAGTAAAAAATTTCATTTCAATGACATGGAGGGTCTGCCTTGTACAATGGCTTCCAAATAGATTTTTCTCTTAAAAAATGGCAATAAAACAACATGTTTTTCTTGACTTATGCTGAGTAGGTTTGCACAGAATTGAAAGTCAAATGGGTTTGTGTGCTACACCCAAAGAAGTAGACCTAGCTAGTCTAAGACATTGAATTAGATAAAGTGAGAAAAAGAAGAGAAAAATAAAATGAAATCCAAGAGAAAAGAAAATCAATCTTTACTTCCGACGTGTCTACGACAAGTGATGATGACGAATTGACAATAAAACTAACAAGGTGCTGGGTTGGTTCCTATGTAGCAAAGAGGAAATAGAAACACTGGGGGGGGGGGGAGAGCTAGGGTTCTTTTATGAAATGATAATACTTTTACTACTCGACAATAAAGTTGAGAGATTCCAAAAAAAGAACCTTTAATCTGGATATGGTGTTCTGACCTTTCTTACACCTGCCCACCAATAAGTTGAAGACACGCAAAGCACAATACCATTTTATTGCCATGCCAAAATTTGATTTGTAAGAGATTTGAATTTTAAAATTTTCAATCAAATCAAATTTTGTCATGTCATTGACATAGAGGGTATGCTCCATTTTCCAAATAGAATTTTTCCCTCAACAAAGGGGAACAAATCAACATGGTTTTCCTCTCTGCAAAGTAGGTTTGCATAGAAGTGAAAGCAGATCATGGGTTCGTGTGCTGCACCCAAAAACGTTGAACCTAACAAATCTAAGGCAATTGATTAGATAAACTGGAAAAACAAAAATAAAAAATAGAGAGAAACCAAAGATAAGAGATGGAATACTAGTAAAGAGAAAGAACAAAAACAATCTTTACCTCTGACGTGTCTACGGCCAGTGGCGAATAAAGTTGGAAGTTTCCAAAAAAGAACCTTTAATCCAGATGATACATAAACATTTTACATGTCAAACTTCTTCAACTTGGAAGCCGATGTGCAAAGCACACCCACCATTTTATAAACATGACAAGACTTCATTTGTAAGAAATTTTAATTTTAAATTTTTCTATCAAATCAAATTATGTCATGTTAATGACATAAAGGTTGTGCTTTGCATTTTAACTTCCAAATATAATCTTTCTCTAAAAAAAGGGGATAAATCAACATGTTTTTCTTGACTTATGTAGAGTAGGTGTGCACATAATGGAAAGTTAGATGTGTTCGTGTACTAGACCCAAACAAGAGGAACCTAACGAATCTAAGGCATCAGATTAGATAAACTATGAAAAAGAAGAGAAAAAATAGAAAGAAATCAAAGAGAAAGAAGAAAATCAATCTTTACCTCCGACATGTCTACGACCAGTGGCGAATGGACGACAAAAACCAACAAGGGGCTGGGCTAGTTCTTAGCATTTGAGAGGAGACAAAAATGCTTGGGGGTGGGGGGAGGGGGGTAGGGTTTATTTTTGAAATGATAATGCTTTCACTACTCGGTAATAAAATTGGGAGATCTCAAAAAAGAACCTTTCAATCCAGCTGTGGTGCTCTTGCCCTTTTTATACCGACCCATCAATAAGTTGATGACACATAAACAATTCACATGTTAGAACTCTTTTACTTGGAAGCCAGTGTCCATTTTGTTGACATGACAAGACTTTATTTGTAAGAAACTTTAATTTTAAATTTTTCTATCAAATCAAAATTTTCTATGTTAATGACATAGAGGGTGTGCTTTGTACTGTATCTTCTAAATATATTTTTTCTCTAAAAAGGGGGGTAAATCAACATATTTTTTCTAACTTATGTGGAATAGGTTTGCACATAATTGAAAGTTAGATGGCTTTGTGTGCTGGCTTTGTGTGCTGCACTTAAGCAAGAGGAACTTAATGAATCTAAGGCATTGGGTTAGATAAATTGAGAAAAATACAAGAAAAATGAGAGAAATCGAAGAGAAAAAAATGGAATACTAGTGAAAAGAATAAGAAAATCAATCTTTACCTATGATGTGTCTATAGCCAGTGGCGAATCAACGAGAAAAACCAGCAAAGAGTTGGGTTGATTCCTGTGCAAATTGAGAGGAGACAATAACGCTAGGGGTAGGGTAGCTAGGGTTCTTTTATGAAATGATAATGCTTTCACTACTTAGCAATAAAGCATCAACTTAAGCTTTTGGAACAAGTGGAGATTTTCCAAATTCCAGGATAATGAGATGACCCCTAGCAGTACGCTCCTAGGTTTTTTTGCATGGTTTTCCATGCCGCCCTATCGTCCTCCTCGGCGGGCTTGCATCTGGTGAGGTGGTCGGTGCTAAGGAGGCTTCTGCCGCTCAAGCTGGATAGTTTGGATGATCGAGGGGGTTGGTTTCGCACGAGGTTATGCAGATGTTGTGGCTAACAGACCCCAAGTTTTGCCAGAGGTTGATATTCCATTATGTGAACCGAGACTGAGTGATGGTGAGATATTTTTTGTGTTTTCACAATCAGAGATTTTTAAATTGGCAGAACCTTTCCATTTTGCTGTGGTGTTGAAATTTTTGCATCGTAGACCATCCTTGGATCATATACGGGGGTTTATAAAAAAACAGATGGGGGCTTAAATCATTGCCGGTTGTGGGACAATTGCGGAATACTTGTAATGTTTTGATTAGGCTTACCAACGAGGATGATTTCGTAACTGTTATGGCTCGTGGGAATGCGGATGTCATTGGAAGCCTTTATAAAATCTTTCACTAGACTCCAGAATTTGATGAAGAGGCTGAATCACCGTTGGTCCCTGTTTGGATTTCTCTCCTAGGGCTTCCACCAAATTACTTCAATGGTTCTATGTTGAAGAGCATTGGGGGTGGTTTTGGCCGGTTCTTGAAGCGTGATAATGCTACTGCTTGTGTCTCGAGACCGGAAGCGGTGAGGATTTGTTTAGAGATAAATGTGTCGCAACTGTTGAAACATCATTTTTGGTTAGGTCCGCCAGGGCTTGCAACCGGTCATTATCAAGAAGTGATATATGAATCTATCCCGGTCTTCTATGGTTGGTGTCGTAAACAAGGTCATGTGGAAAACCAATGCAATGTTAAAGAAAAAACTAAGAAGAAGGGGAAGATAAAGCTGCCGGATTTTGAAGTTACTAAGGCTGGGAGAAAAAAATGGAAAGTTGTGGGAGGAAATAAGGTAGAGGAGGGGCCAACGAATATACAGGGGGAAGATAAAAGAAAAAATCAGAAAAGACGGGCTGAAATAATGAATCGGATACGTGAGAGAAAAACAGAGCAGGAACACTATGGTTTGAAAATTTTGTATGTGTCTACCAGTGGAGACGTAGTCACTCAAAGCCAATTTACCCAACCTGATACATAATGGCAGGCCCTGGACATACAAGAAATTGGGGGAGAGAATGGTATGGAAGGTGGATGTAGGAAAGGTTTAGTGACGTTGGCGATGGAAAAAATTCCTTGTAGCGGTGTGGAACAGGCAAAAACAGGTTGGGGAAGGAGGTGTTTAATGAAGAGTTAAAAATGATATCCTCTCCGAGAAATGCGTTGCGAATTATTGATGAAGCACTGGTACTTGAACTTGGTCACAAGTCGGAGGGGGAGGTTGAAACATATGTTTTTCATGTGGGGGGTGAGGTTGCAGGGGAGTTTTTTGTCAAAAAGGGAGGAGGATGAGGAGTTAGAAGAATTAGTCGAGAAAGGCTATGATTCAAATAGCGAAATTGAAGTTTCACTTAAAAAATTGAGGGGCGAAAAAAAGAAGAAAACTATGGTTGTTCTGGAACAGACAACACGGTCGAATAAACATTATTGATTTGATGAATATTCTTATTTGGAATATTAGGGGTATTCGTTCGTCAAAGGCTAGCTTACGGCGTATTCTTAATAAACATCGTCCATTGGTGGTAGCATTGTTAGAACCTTTTCTTTCGGTGAATAAGTGTTCCCGGTGGGCACATTGGCTTCATCTTAATAATTTTTGTCATACTATGGAGGTTGGAGGTAAAGTTTGGCTGTTTTGGGCAAAGGAGATTGAATTCCAAATTGATTCGGTCATGGATCAAGCATTATCATGTTGGTTCTCTTTTGGAAATTATCGGGTGTTGGCTACTTTTGTGTATGCGAGTTGTTTTCAACAACAGCGTAGAGTAGTATGGCAGTATCTTGGTGAAGTAAACATGGATGAGAGGCCTTGGTTTATTGGTGGAGATTTTAATACTATCCGTGTGGAAGGAGAAAAAGTTGGTGGCATTTGTCGCTCTTTTCGGTCTAGACAGGAGTTCAGTAATTGTATTCAAGAATGTGGGTTATTAGATATCTTTTCTTCCGGTAATCAACTGTCTTGGTGCAATGGGAGACTAAGGGGTAGGTGTATTTGGGCTTGACTAGACAGAGTGATGGTGAACTCTGAATATATATCGAACTTTCCTCAGGTCAGGATGGAGTACCTTTCTCACACATAGTTGAATCATAGTCCTATGATTTTGTAGTTGGTACAAGAGGGTAGGGTTGGTCCAAAACCTTTCAGGTTCCAACGCATGTGGTGCTATCATGAGGATTTTCTCTCTGTTGTTCAGGAGTGCTGGAACCAAGAGGTACAAGGTTGTCCAATGGTGCAAGTTAAGATGAAGCTCAAAAAATTAAAGCCTGTGTTGAAACAATGGAATTTAGAGGTATTCGGAAGGGTAGAAACTGAGCTAAATGTGATTGAAGAAGAGCTACTGGGGCTGGAATAGGCCATTGTGAATGCGTACTCTCAGGATTTGGAAGGTGAATTATTGAAATGTAAACAAAAACATCTGCAGGTCATGCATAAAGAGGAGATCATGTGGTGCCAAAAATCCCATATCAGATGGTTGACGGAGGGAGATGAGAACACGGCGTTTTTCCACGCCTCACTGCGATGCAAAAAGAAATTTAGATTGTTGAAACGAATGACTCTCTCAGATGGTAGAGTGATTGAGTCGAGTGATGCGTTACTTGATGAAGCTGTGGAATTCTTCAAGGCTCAATTGACGACGTCGCATGTAAACATGGAAGAACCTGCTATGAATTTTCTACATCCCGTTATTTCCGATACAGATAATTTGTCTCTATGCAGAGTTCTAGTTCTATCGGAAGTAGAGGAGGCATTATGGTCAATCCCGCAAGACAACAGCCTTGGTCCCAACGGGTTTTTGGCTAGTTTTTTCCAGCACTCTTGGGACATAGTCAACGATTATTTACTTCGTATGGCTGTGTAATTTTTTTAAGGGAAGCCACTATCTACATATTTTGGTGCTACGAATATTGTTTTATTGCTGAAAGTTGACGATCCTGGAGGTTTTTCACAATTCAGACCTATAAGTTTATGTTCGGTCGTGTACAAGATTCTATCTAAGATGATGGTGCACCAGTTAACACCGATTATGGACAAATTGATTTTGGAAGAGCAATCAGCATTTTTAAAGGGTCGTAGTATTTTTGATAACATTTCTATTGCGCAGGAGCTTGTGCATAGCATCAATAAGAAAACGAGAGGTTGGAATATTATGCTTAAAATTGATATGGCTAAGGGCATATAATCGAGTGAATTGGAAATTTCTATTGGAAGTATGAGAAGACTGGGGTTTTCAGATCAGTGGCGGGGGCTAATTTTTAATTGCATTTCATTGCCTAGGTGTTCGATTATGTTGAACGGTTCTATGAAGGTTTTTTTCCAACCATCTCGTGGTATCGGTCAAAGTTATCCCCTTTCGCCTTTCCTTTTTATCTTACCTCAGGAGTTATTTTCTCTTATGCTCAAAGATGACTTTCAAAAGGCAAAGGTTAGACCGTTTGTGCACATGGAGGTGGTTTGATTTCTCATTTGTTTTATGTTGACGACATTCTGATCTTTGCGAATGGTGAAAAGAAATCTGTGTCTCATCTGATGAAGACTATGCATGCCTATGAAGCCTTGTCGAGGCAGTTGGTGAGCCTGGCAAAGTCATCTATTTTTTTCTCCTCTACGTTTTCGGCTACTAGGAAATTAGAGTTGATTCGAGTGACCCATTTTGTGGAGGGCAAATGGCCATGTGTGTATTTAGGGGTACCGTTACATGTGGGGAGGGTCACCATTCGCCTCTTTGAACCATTGCTTTTGAAGGTGCAAAAAAAATTAGCGGGATGGAAGAGTAAAATGTTATCCTTTGGGGGCAAAATTACACTCATCAAGCACGTTTTATTTAGCATGCCAATTCACATTTTATCTATTATGAATCTTCCAAAATGGGTGTTGAAGACTCTAAATTCTATTTTCTCAAACTTTCAGTGGAGTTTGGGGGAGGAGAGGAAGAAGAGAAAATGGGTGGCTTGGAGGAGTATTTGTTTACTAGTGGAGGAAGGTGGTTTGAGTATTAGAGATATTGCTGAAGTTCAAACTTCTCTTTTTATGAAATTTGTGTGGAAGCTACTGGAGGGTAGATCGCATTGGGCAAAATTCTTTACAGCAAAATATATGAAAGGTGAACATCCTGCAGCTATAGCTCAATCGGTGGGGTCTAGATTTTGGAAAAAAAAAAATAGCAGTAATGCCTGTTGTGATAAATAATTCTAGAGTGTTGATCCGGAATGGGGAAGCTAATTTCTGGTTTGATAATTGGCTGGGAGATGGTGCTATTAGTGATTCACATGAGGTGGTTGGTGATTCTTGGTTGTAGGTTGCGGAGCTTATAACGCCAGGTGGTTGGGATATAGGTAAATTAAACTCTGTTTTACCTCTACAAATGGTTGACAAAATAATTGATTCGTCGGTGAAATTAAGAAGTGGTAAAGATATTCTAGTTTGGCAGCCGGCATTGGATGGTTTGTTCTCAACAAAATCTGCTTGGCAGAGTATCCGGGCACATGGTGTTATCTGTCCTTGGCGTAAATGGCTATGGCATAATTATCTTCCAAAAACGATGTCCTTTGTGTGTTGGAGAGCAAGAAAAAAGACTTTACTAGTGGATGACAATATTGCTAAACTTGGGATTCCACTGGTATCAAAGTATCATTGTTGTGCGTCTCCTAATCAAGAATCTACTGATCATATCTTAGGTGGTGGAGAGTTAGCAACTAAAGTTTGGCATTACTTTGCTAACATTTTGGGCGTGCAGCTACCACAGACTAGATCGTGGCAGGGGATTATCAAAGTATGGTGGCTTCGTGCGTCAATGTCTACTTATACAGGTATGTGCCGTGGTTTTATGCCTATTAGAATCACGTGGGCTTTGTGGAGAGCAAGGTGCAAGTCACGTATGGAGGGAAAAGTGGTGGATTGGAGAGAAGCAGCACGTTGGGCAAAATTTGGACTGATAGTGATTTTTTCTACAATACTGAAATTCAAGCAGATGCGTGCTACTGATCTAGAAGTGGCGAAGGCGTTAAACCTTCCGTTTGTGCCGGTTGTGAAGAAAAGGCCTTAGGGGATTGTGTGGCATAAACCGAGACGGGGTGGATTGAAGCTTAATATTGATGGTAGCTCTTTAGGGAAACCTGGGTTGGCTGGTGGGGGATGTATTTTTCGGGATGACAGGGGACATTTCGTGGCTGGGTTTGCAGAGCATTATGGGATGTGTTCAAATACAATAGCAGAGGGGCGTGCACTATTGGATGGGTTTCAAATGGCTCATCAAATGGGATTTAAGGACTTTATGGTGGAGTCAGATTCAGCAGTCATTGTTGGATGGATTCAATCGGGAAGTTGTTCACCATGGTATTTGTGGGATTTTTGGGAATAAATTAAAGTACTATTCAGTGTGTTGAATTGTAGTATTTGTCATATTTCAGGGAAGCGAACATGGTGGCGGATTGTCTTGCTAAACAAGGGGCTAATAATAATGGTGTGTTGTTCTTTGGCGCTGATATAGGTAATGGGATGTTAAGAGGATTGCTACGCACGGACAGTTGGGAACTCCCTTATTTACGTTTATAATTTCTTGATGTATTGGTCCTGGATTTTTGTTGCCTTCTGAGGTTGTTTGACTTTAGGAGCGGTTAGATTGTTTTGCTTCAGGGTATTCCTCCGCCATAAGTGAGGGTTTTCTTTTGATAAAATCGGGAGGGAGTCACTCTCAGACATATGACCTTCGCTCTTTGAAAAAAAAAAAAAAAAACTACTTAGCAATAAAGTTGGGATACTCCAAAAAACAAACCTTCAATCCGAATGTGGCACTTTTGCCCTTTTTCCACCCACCCTCCAATAAGTTGATGACATGTAAAGAATTCACATGTTAAAGTTCTTCTAATTGAGCTGATGTGCAAAGTAAACCATTAATTTTATTAACATGCCAAGACTAGATGGTAAGAAATCTTAATTTTATATTTTTCTAGCCATTTCAATGGCATGGAGGGTGTACTTTACACACTGACTTTCAAATAGAATTTTTCTCTAAAAAATGGGTGATAAATCAACATGTTTTTTTGACTTATAGGGAGTAGGTTTGTACTTAACTAAAATTTAGATAACTTTGTGTGCTGCATCCAAACGAGCGGAACCTAATGAATCTAAGGTATAGGATTAGATAAACTTATAAAAGAAGAGGAAAAATTAGAGAAATTGAAGAGAAACAGATCGAATACTAGCAGAGAAAAAGAAGAAAACTAATCTTTACATCCGACGTGTCTACAACCAATGGCGAATCGATGATAAAAACCGACAAGGGGCTAGGTTGGTTTTTGTGCAGTTGAGAGGAGACAAATATATAATCATTTCGAAATTATGGCCAAAATAAAGTGACTATATATGATCATTTCGAAAAGACCAAGAATATTTTGACCATTAAAAACAGATAAAATTGTTAGTATTGAAAACATGACTACTAGAAAATGAAAAACGAGTTGTAATTGTTGGAAATGTAAGATTTTGTTATTGTTAGAATTTGATAAAATAAAAAAGAAAACATGTTACTTATGATCCTTTTTATTTTAAACTTGATCATTTGGAAAAAAAATATTTTTTTTTAAATATTATTATTATCAAATTATAGTTTTAAAAATATTACCACTTGTAAAAGATAAATAATTTTTTTAACAATCTCGTTAGAGATTAATTTTCAAAAACACAAGGAAGAGTCTAGAAGACAAATAATTGAGTAGTTAAAAAAATATGAACATAAAAAATAATTAAAATTATCTCACGTAACTTTCGTTTTTTTTTTTTTTCAAAATATTACACGATGTTATTATTTCTTAGTTAAAAATTAAAATATTTAATTTGTTATTTTTGAATAAAATTTGGCAAAATTTTCAGGAAGCCAATGGTGCTTTGAAATCGAACTCAAATTCGGAGCTCCATCAATTCTCACTCGCTTCCTGTCTCTAGTGCCACTGTTGCTCTTCTGAGAAACACAAGCTGCCCTTCGTCAGTTCATCTTTTACATTACTATGTTTTCTATTTGGCTGCTGATTCCTTGAAAGAAATATCATTATCATACATATTCTGAAACCTATCATTTACAACCTATTTGCCGAGAGAGGAGACACGGGAATAGAAATATTGTCACCGGATTCAGGCACTAGGGTGTCGGAGCAGGCGGTCGGCACGGCAAAAGTGGCGGAGCAGCAGTTTCATTCAGTTTGGTACGAAGCCTTTCCTTAGTTTAACACTCATTTAGAAGTATTATCGTGCTCATTTAGACACCAGTTGGACGGTCTAAAGCCTTGTTTTACACCACGTCCGTACCAAAGAGACGAGCTCTTCTGATAAATCTGACCCTTTTTGGATCCCATTCTAAGCTTTAGGTATAATCTAGTCCGTGCAGAATCATTGTCTTCACTATTCCAACAGTTGCCTTAAACGAGACGAGCTGCTTCATTTTGTAGTTCAGCTGTTTGAAACAATTCCTCTTTGGTATTTACATACTACGTCTCCTATATTTGAATTTTTTGTAAGCTTCAATGCCTTATGGGTGCAAACAATCCTTTGGGGCCACATCCCGGTGAAAAGTGAGCTATTTAACCAGTTCCGTATAGGAAAACTTCCGAGAATGCGGTGTACGGGACCGGGGATTAATTTGCAAGGATGGGTCCAAAGGACCCTGCCTTGGAGAGGTTTCCGACATAAAATATATATATTTAAATTTTTTGTGTTTTTATTATTATTATTATTTATGATCAATTCTACGTTTTTTCATGTGTTTAGGTATGTATGTTTTTCTGCAGTTAAAACTTGAGTGAAAAATCCTCTTCGGAATTGCTCGTGTCATTATGGATAAAGCTGAGCTTGAAAGTTTCCTGAAAGTTCTTCCCCCAGTAGACTTCTGCTGTGTCTATGGCTCCGCTCTTCATCCAAACAATCGTGACATGGTTTTAAATTTGTTCTTGCCTTGTTAATATTCAGATTCTCAAATGTAAGCATTTGTTTTTTTTGTTTTTTGTCAGTTTTCATTGAATTAATGAATTTCTGACATTCCAGTCAACCATGGTGGATTACATTCTCGGTGTATCAAATCCTGAACAATGGCATTCTCAGGTAGTTCTAACTTTGATTTTTTTTGGACAATCCCTTGTAGAGAACAAAGACTGTTTGGATTTCTGATCGAATTTAATTTTGCTGATTCTATGACCTAGAATCTACAAATGAACAAAAATCACTATGCTTCATGGATGGTGCACCTTGGAGGGCCAAAACTGGTTTGCTCTCTCTCTCTCTCTCTCTCTCTCTCTCTCTCTCTCTCTCTCTCTTGTTGGGTCTTGGTCTCATTTTCACTGATACTATTAATTGTTTCATCATGTTAGATTACTGAAATTGCGGATGAAATTGGTGTTGGAGTACACTTTAACCCTTTTGTCACTTGGAATCACAAGGTATTAACCATTCAATGCATACACTCATCAGCTGTCTCTGATTGTGCACACTTCTACTCTATGTGGTAGAATCTATGTTCATTAAAATTTTGGTGTATGTTGTGGTATGCCATGTAATATCGTCTGATCAATTTCCCACAATTTTCACATTTAAGCAAATGTAACAGATGCTCAAATATGGGGTTGTTCGGATGCATGACTTGATTAAGGACATACTCAATTGGGAAAGATTCTACTTGAGTGGTCGTTTACAGAAACCGGTATTTCCTTATCAGTGCTTCTAGAAATAATTTCTTTCATGTCTTCATTTCTTTACATGGGGATGTTATAACGAAAGGGGTATTTATGCCAACAGGACATCATTTTTCTAGCGAGCACTTTTATGATGTATCTGTATATTGCATCCATCTCTGTTTTCAACCCCTCATTATATGCTACGTATGAGAACAAATTGTGGGATTTGATACTAATATTTTAGAAAAGAAACGAAAAAAATGTTTTATGGACCTTACTTTTCCCGAAAAAGTGGCCAAGCCAAAATTATTTTGCACTGATCGTGTTTTCCTTTTCATTAAATATTTAATTAGTTAATTGACTCTTCCAGTCAGTTTTTCTTACCAGCAGTTTTTAATGGAAGGGAAACAGTGTAATGGACAACAACTTCTCTATATAGTTTAAAAACTCTTCATCGTTTAAAACTGATTAGAAGATGGAAATGAACTGAGATGCCTTCGGCTTTCACAGTATGTGGGCAGCACCGAAGCTATTCAATGTTATTTTGTTCTACTTAATTGCCCTTTAGAGGATATTTTTCTTTGCTTCAAACCAAACCCCCCACAGGGCTTTCCTTTGTCCAGCCATCTTTCTCTTTCTCTTCCTTTTTTGGTAGTTCTCTACATGGCTACAAAAATGTGAGTTGCCGAAGAGTCCTCTTTGCTGATGGTTCTTGGAGAGAATTTTTTTTTTCAATATGGTTGTTGAACCCAGTCATGATATGATTCCTAGTTTGGTAACATATGCAAAGTTCCAATTCAATTCCACATAAAGTATGTCTACATGTTGATATGAGTAACTTTGTTCGTTATCTGATCAAACTAGTATGGTGTCTTTCTTCTGCTGTTTTATATCCTATAATGTCTCAGCTTGTAATCTCTGCTTACATTGGCTGCCTCAAACTTTCTCTGCATTGCATTTGCCTGCTAATCTGGACCTAGTCATTTTTGTTTTTGTCTTTGTAAACTTAATCTCAAGGAAGCTTTATCATTTTCATACAGGTTCATATACTTGTGGATAACCTGGATATAGAAAATGTAAACTCTGCTAATTTAAAGGCTGCAATGACTGCTGCCCTCCTCCTTTTGCCACCGAAATTCACTGAGGTTTGCTTCTATTCCAATCCTTGATCGTTTTAGATTTTTAGAGTTCATAACTTATTATGCTTCTTGCAGGAAGATCTTTATGCCAAAATATGTAGCCTCTCATATATGGGTGACTTGCGAATGCTTTTTGCAGAAGACAGAAATAAGGTGATGCTTGATAAAGTTCAAAATGGTCTTTTGATGGTAACTGGTCCTAGTTTTTCATAGCTTTATGCATGCCTGATAATTTGCTGGAGGATCTACTGAAACTATATGTATCTGTGATTTGTAAGATGTTAATTAACAATTGACCAAACTTAAGTATTATTTCTAGCGATTGAGTAACAAAATTGAGTTCATACGACTGAGATATTCCTGTGGAAGACATATTATGCAATTATGATTACTACCACCAGAAGTTTCGTAAGGCCTCATTTTTTACCAGCACTTCAGTACATTTTTTGTAACTGCTTTTTGGATGCCTTTTTTAGGGGAAAATGCATTTTCCACCCACCAACTAATTCTCATTTTGCAATATGTGCTCCAAAATTCATGCATTGTACTCTTCTAAGTACCATTGAATGCCAAATAGCACCCGTTCAAATCCGGACATTTCGATGGATAAAAAATGGGTAAAATTGAGTGATGCCACACAATATTGGTGGTCGGATCTTTGCCTCTTTTCTTTTCATCTTCTTCTCAGTTCACTAGAATGTAATTAGGTGTCTCACTTTGTATACTTCCTGTGTACTTGGGCATTGCCTAGTTTCATTCTATTCAATAAAGCTACTTATTTACTTATCAAAAAAAATATTGGTGGTTGGATCTCAACGGAGGGTGCACATTTCAACTTTTTGGTAGGTAGAGGACACAATCTGCCAATTTGGGTAGTTTATTTACGGTGTATATTGGGAAATGCATGTTAGTTAATGGCAGTAAGTTTATTTCTGTCTTTTTTTAATATATTATAATTTAGATATTTTTTTATTATTATCTTATTGGACGTTACACCTGGTAAGGCATTTTGTTTTTGGTGAAATTGAATAGTTTTAACAAAATTACTTTTCTTATGAAAGTTCAGTTGTTCGTTTATATAACCTGCCCAGGTGAAGAAGATTGTACAAGGGCAATTTGATTTATTCCGGTCAAGTTATAGGCCATTTCTTGAAGAGTATGAGGCTAAGGAGTTGTTGAGATTCATGTCGTCTGGAAGGGGCCAAACAAATGTTTCTCAGGTCTGTTTAAATCCTCAAGTTCTCAAAAGAAAGCTGATTCAATATGCCTTCTTTGATTTTTTGTGATCTATTCAAGAGAGAACCTGAGTGTTCTAACCTCTCTGCTGCTTTATGCGTCAAACATGTTTGGGATCTTGAACTCAGCCACGAAGTATACTTGTAAAATTTAGCATTGAAATTTCTACTGCCTTTTTCTTATATAGCCATCCTCAGGCAAGCAACATTGAAGTCAGATTAGGTGAATGAGAGTTAGATGCCATTTACCTAGCTTTTCTTTCTGCTCATTCTGCAATTCTGTTTCTTATTATGATAGTTGCGGTGTTTTTAATTTTTTGCACCTTTCCACTCCTACATGAAACAGTTGAAATTCCAGCATATAATAAGGGCTAGTACCTTATATGGTGTTTTGGGTCATTATTAACTTCTTGATGCATACTCAATGATTCAATACTTTGAGCTAGATACTTATTGAGCTTCTGGATAATGAGTAGATTTTCTAAAGTTCTATGTTGTCTCCAGTTTAATGTCAATTTCCTAAAGTAAATGTCTTGTTCTTTCTTGAATTCATTAAAATAATAAAAGAATTCATGCAGAAAGTTGTCAAATTTTGTCTGGTATACCATGTGGGGTAATGCTTATGGCACTGCACCAACAAAAATGATAGCCTATGGAGGATGGTGATAGACGTAAAGTATGGTAGCTCTTAGGGTATTCGTAAGAGATTATTGGGCCTTTCAAGTTCGGTTGTGGAGAAACATCTGTAGGGTTTGTTGGCCGCCCACCCGGGGGGTTGTGGAGCCCAAGCTCAAATGAGACATGGGAGAGAAGACAAGATACATGGTTCACTGTGCGTTGTATCCACATGAATGGCCTCCTTTCCCATCGAAAGCATTTGTAGGAGTAAAGCTGCATGGAGAAGGGCAGTCCTTACTTGGGAGGCAGCTCTGGAGAAACCCTCACAAGGCATAACATAAGGAAGTGACAGATAATAGTATCAATTGGTGCTACATGTCTAAGAGGGATGGGCAAAACTGTGGTTCGCTTGTTCTACATTGTTAAGTAGCTAGAAAGTTTGTTCGCTTGTTCTACATTGTTAAGTAGCTAGAAAGTTTGAGTCAGGTAATGTTGTGATGGGCAGTGGATCTTTTTCTTTGCTAAAAAGGTTGGTTTGGTAACCCACATAGTGAATGATTGTGGAAAATGATCTCAATTTGTCTATTGTGACGCATTTGGAGAGAGATGAATGGTTGTAGTTCTTGAGAGTTGCAAGAGTACATGGAGGGTTTTTTTTTTTTTGATGAGTAATAAAAATCATTTCTTCTGTAGATCTCTATATCATTGGATGTCTGCAATATTTGATTTTTCAAGCTTGGTCTTTTCTTTGTTATCTTTTGCTACTTCTACTTGGGTGTCTCTAATGTATACATCTTGTGTGCTTGTGTATATATAAAAAAAGGCTAGTTCCAAAAGTTTAAATATGTTTTCTCCTCTTAGAACAGGATTGTGGCTTATCAGCAGCGCGCTCTCTTGTTAGTTCCCTTCCTCCAATGGTCAGAAGCAAAATGGGCATGAAGCTAGGGCAGGAGAAAAAGTTGGTAGAATCTGGTATTAACTTCAATTCATCTGCTGTGGATTTGTAGTAAAGAACTGTATGTGAAGAATCTGATATTTCTATAGTTCAACACACAGATGGACACCCATCCTAACTTTGTGAACTCAATTGTATTTGGAAAAAACATGATTTTGATTGTTCATTTTCAAACATCAACTTTTTTTTTTCTTTTTTCAAACATCAACTTAGTTGCTAGTTGACTTATAGTGTTAACATGCTAGACTTAATTATTCAATACTTCCAATATTTTTGCCAAATTTGATTTGATAATAGCATCCTTTCAAATCGCAATTGAAGGTCGAGTGATACATGAAGTTTCAATTGGCTCAAGAGAAGAGGCTGCAAAATGCATGCAGAAGGTTCTGAGGCGAACAGTCATGGTTTCAAGTGCAAGGCAGGCTGTCTCTGGTCTACTAACGGCTGGTGGAGTTAACGCTGTTAGATATCTTTCTAACAAAATGTGCAAGGCTTGGAAATCCTTGAGATGAGGCTACCTTTAATTTTTATTAGAAATTTTATTTATCAACCTCTCAAGCCTATTCCTTTGTGGCTGGCCCCCGCACTTTACGGTAGAGTTATGCTAGAAAACGACGATTGATCACTGATAGCCTTGAGATTATAAACTAACAATTCCACATGTGCTTGCCTGGATGTCCTAATCAACTTGTTTGTTTGCAGATTTAGGGGTGCAATGTGAAATGAATCCTGAGGTCTGGTTGGTCAAAATTCAACTTTTGTTTTGATGTGTATTGATGTTGAAATTTTCTCATAAATTGCTGAAGGGGGGTCAGAAGTTTAGCATATTCATTGTCGAATGACACGCTCTCCTTGTGTCTTGTTTGAAACAATTTCATTCATTTTTGTGTACTGAATAAGACTTGATGTAGTGACTTCATATATTTCTACCCAAAGAGGGGCTATTATCAGTCAATATACTACGAAGCATTGAAAATTACAGGTGGCTTGATGGGCGGGTCTTTTGTTTGAATGCAGAAATGGTAATCCATAAATATCATAAACAAGGAAGATATTCTTACTGGAGAATTGCATGACTTTTTAGATCCGCTTCCTTTTAAAGCGGTTGTCATCTTTGAATATTATCGATTATCTCTTCCAATGGAATCGTTGCGTGGGACCCCTGTTTATTTCCCCCTCAACTCTCTTGACTTAACTACCTCAAGTAAACGCATGCAGCAATTTTTTCCTTCGGATAAGCATTGGATGTGGACAGGATGGCGCTATACGCTGACAACTATGATGCCCATGTTAGCATTATTTTTTAGAAGGAAAAAAGAAGTATTTTCTTGCATAATAATTATTAAACATGATGTAGTTAGCTAGTCTTTGCTGGCTTCTAGACTATGACGTCCCCATTGATTTTTCTATTTAAATTTGCCTTTGCAAGGTTTAAGATTCGAAGATCTCAATAGTAAGCCACATAGTCTTTAAAAAACCCGAAAAAAAAAAAAAAAAAAGAAGAAGAAGAAAATCAAATGTTCCTTGTAGTTGTAGCTTTTAATCAAAAGCTTGATCTTTCTGCTCTCCTTAGCAGGAAGCTTGAAATTCAAAGATGAGTTGAGATGGTTTGTGAATAATAGTGAGATTTGTGATAAGTAGTGAATAGTAGTGAGATGAGTTGAGATGGATTGAAATGGTTTTTGAATTCAAACGGTGGATGGAAGTTTACTAGGGAATACAGGTCCATGTGGGAGTGTAGGGGCATCAGCCGAAATTCTGATGAATGTTATTTTGGCAGGCTTCTGTTCTAACCATGGTTGGGGGACAAATTTGAAGGCTGTGCTTGATGGTTTGAAGTGTGTGCCAGGCTAGATTTGAGCTATTGTCTAGAATATGGGAAGTACTTTCTTCATGATTTACATTAACTGAGGTAAATCATGGTGTATTTTTTAGTATTTCAAATGATGTTGACAAGTGAAACAATTAAAATAGCCCTTGTTTTTACACTAAATGGATAGCATCCATTTCACTTGAAATTGAGAAAATATATACTCTCTGTTATGATATTATGATATGGTCAGTTATTCTTACAAGTCTTGTCTTCTAAGAAGTTAGCTGTATTCGTTCAAAAAAAGTGTTTGTCAAATGAGATGCTAATTATTATTTTCGTTTTGCTAAAGATGTGCCGGGGACTACAAGCCTTTACCTTCATCAGGATGTAAATGGACATTAGAGAAAGGGGAATTTGGATACTTAAGAGTAAATAAGCCATTGTAGTTGGGATGTAATGAAGTTCTCTCTTGACAATTTTAGCTCTCCATTTTGAGTGCTGAGAATTGAAAGTGGTTTAATTGGCTCCAGTTTTTTTTTTTGTCTTTTTTTGGCTCAAAAGCTTAGAACAAAAGAAAAACTTGGATTTAGCAAACAGTGAGCCAAATTTGTACATTTGCACAGAGCTCTAAGCATCCCAAACCTTGAATCAAGGATATAAAATATCTGTGAATTGAAAGAGGACGGTTCTTTTTTCCAAAAGATGCGTCTGTGAGCCAATCACAAAGAAGTCCGGTTCCTATTTTGTCTGAAGTTGAGACTTGAAGTCAAGCATTGTGCTTTGAGCTCACTACCTTGGTGGTTTCATCATCCATTATTGAGGAAAATATCTACAAGAAAGAAACGAAAAGGGCGTGGAAGCTTATAAAATAGCATCAATCTTCCAATCTTTTTAACCAGTTTCTAGTTTGCCTCTTAGTACTACTGGTAGGAAATAATACAAGGGAAACCATTAAGATGGGTTCCGCAGGAGAATTGGGTGACGATAGCCAACCAAGAAAATATTGGAGATGTAGCAAGCAGGATTTCTTCCCAGAGGAATCCTTTCAAAGCTGGAACGCATATCTGTCTGCACTATCACAAACATTTCTTCGGTTCAAAGACCGTCTCATAAGCAGATCAAATGATGCCGAGGAGATTGGAGAACTTCGCAAACGAAGTGAGAATGATATGAAACGATGCCTCACCTGGTGGGATCTCACCTGGTTTGGGTTTGGTTCAGTCATTGGTACGGGCATCTTTGTGCTCACTGGCCAAGAAGCGCATGATCGTGCTGGAGCAGCCATCGTTTTGTCCTATGTTGCTTCCGGTGTTTCAGCAATGCTCTCTGTCTTCTGCTACACAGAATTTGCAGTAGAAATCCCAGTTGCAGGAGGGTCATTTGCTTACTTAAGAATTGAATTGGGCGACTTTGCCGCTTTCATAACAGCAGGAAACATACTGCTTGAGAGCATTGTTGGAACTGCAGCAGTTGCCAGAGGATGGACTTCTTACTTCACATCTCTACTGAACCGCCAACGCAACTCATTGCGCATTCACACAAACCTCAAAGATGGGTATAATCTCCTGGACCCAATAGCTGTAGTTGTCCTGGCAACTGCAGCAACAATTGCAATGATCAGCACGAGGAAAGCTTCATACCTCAACTGGATAGCTTCTGCAGTTAACACTGTAGTAATCTTATTTGTGATAATTGCAGGATTTGCTCATGCCAATACGTCAAATTTGACACCCTTCTTGCCATACGGTGCTAAAGGAGTCTTTCAGGCTGCTGCAATTGTTTACTTTGCTTATGGCGGATTTGACAATATTGCCACCATGGCTGAAGAAACCAAAAACCCATCGAGAGATATACCATTAGGATTGCTTGGATCAATGTCCATTATCACCGTGATTTATTGCTTGATGGCGCTTTCACTGGCTATGATGCAGAAATACACAGACATAGATCGAGAAGCAGCATATTCTATAGCTTTTCAGAGTGTGGGCATGAAATGGGCAAAATACCTGGTAGCTCTTGGTGCCCTAAAGGGAATGACCACTGTTCTTCTTGTAGGGGCACTAGGACAAGCACGATATACTACTCATATTGCACGAGCTCACATGATTCCGCCATGGTTTGCTCTTGTCCACCCAAAGACAGGAACCCCCATAAATGCTACACTCTTGATTGCCATTTCAAGTGCCTGTCTTGCTTTCTTTTCGAGCTTGGATGTCTTGGCAAGCCTGTTATCGGTGAGCACACTCTTTGTCTTTATGATGATGGCAGTTGCACTTCTGGTGAGGAGATACTATGTGAGGGAAATCACCCCACGAATTAACCTCCTGAAGCTAGTTATCTTCTTGCTGATCATTATTGCCTCCTCAATGGCAACTTCAGCCTACTGGGGACTAAAGCCTGATAGTTGGCCAGGATACACCATTACCGTTCCTCTTTGGTTCTTGGGAACTGCAGGGATTTCATTTTTTGTGCCTCAACAGAGGACGCCAAAAGTTTGGGGGGTTCCACTTGTCCCCTGGCTTCCATCCTTGTCAATTGCAACAAATATCTTTCTCATGGGATCTTTGAGTTCTGATGCATTTATTAGATTTGGAATCTGCAGCCTTGTAATGCTAGCATACTATATATTCTTTGGTCTCCATGCAACTTATGATATGGCCCACCGCCCACCAGCAACACAAATGAAGTCTCTGGAATTTGATGATGATAACATCAAACAGAAGGCAGGACCTTGAAATCACTGTACTCCCTTTAATCCTTTAGGCTCCCAATGCTTAATAAGATTTCCTTCCCAGTTGTGTTTCATACCAGGATAGCTCATAAGTGTCGGTTAATAGTAATCTGCAGTCTAGATAGTATTATTGTCAGATGTAAATGAAACAATGTTTAAACAAATATCTCTACATATAGCAATGTACTAAATGCTAATGTCGGAAAGTTTATTACTAAGCATGAATTACCTGATGGAAAAGATGATAGACTGATAGTACAAGTAGCCAGGATGAAGTCCTATTGATACTTTGATGTGCTGTGAAATATATGGAGCCATCTATTTGAACTAGTCTGAGTGCATATCCATTTTTTGTATTCAAATCCACAACAAAGATAGTCTAACATGAATATGACCAAGTTTTCTACCATGATCTCAAATGGATTTCCATCGTGAGGCTCTTATTATTTAACTAAAACGGTATGACCTTTTGAGATGGATGACTTTCCAATCATGTAGCAGTTCTGATCGTTGAAAGATCTTTCAAGATAAGATTGGTAAAAAGTGTTATATATATATAAATATATATATTTATATATTTTCAATTGGAGTCTCTTCAATTGCTTGATCAAATTTAAAGGTCTAACGCAAAGGGAGATAGACACAATATTAAATACTCGTGTCAGATCCATATTATCCAAAAATCCTGCACAAATGATATAAGACCCACATAATATATTTATCTCTCTTATCTAATTTTATTAGACAATTAGAAGATCTATATTCCAGTTTTTCACTTCCGGTTAGTAAGGATGGATGGATGGGAGAAAGACAGGGTGGGACTCCTGACAAGGCATTATCATAACATCACTTTCAAACGATAGGGAATGCGGAAGGATCTGGACCGATTTACGAAGGGTCCATGAAGGATGACGGATGACCGACGTCTTCACAACCAATCTCGAGGGTCTGTACTCTTAAGCATTATGTATCTAACTATCTATATGCTATAATTTTCAAATTATGATGATTTGTTTATAAGAAGTCACATCATCCACTTCATTTTTTGTTATAATTAAATCAAAATTAAATAATATAATGCAATTTCTATTACAATAAGCTTTTTAGAATACAATTTCCAGGCTTTAATACTTTAGCAAAAGTAAATTGAACTACACTTGTATGGAAAAAAAGAAAATAAAAAGCTTTTTTAACCCAAAAAAGCTTCGACCTGCTGCAAGTCCAGCAAGAACGATTAATAGCTGAAAGATTTCAGACTTCTAATTCAAACATTTCAATACTAAACGTTGTTCTTCAACAGCAGAACCACCAATATACCATATGCATCAGAGATATGAAGCTGAAGAAACTCGAGCTCCATCCCCGACCAACATCACCTGAAATATCTGCCCCTCTACTCACCTCCCCCATCTTCGTCCCACAGACCAATCAGACTGCTCACCTTTGTCATCTGCTCATCCAAGCTTTCTTTCAACACCATGAATCCTCCGAACAGTCAATTCTAGAGTGATATTGTCCAATACCCTAAGCAGGTGTTACATGACAGTGGTATGCATAAGTCACAGCCTACAATAAGTTAAAAAAGAAAAAGAAAAAGCCATAAGCCTCTCAAACATGCAGCATTATGCAGAACCATACAACCCAAACACAAGCTTTGGCAATATCTAAAGGGCTCAAGCATAGCTATGGGCCATAGCTATAGATTTTAATGGCCTAGATTTTCATGACTTTCTTGTTTCCATTACTGCAACCTAGATAGGTCTTATCTCTTATATACCATCTTGTGTATTTGGGCTATACCTATCATCATTAATAAAATCATTTACTTAGATAAAAAAAAAAAAAAAAAAAAAAAAAAAAAAAAA
>QEOT01001865.1:1929257-1948519 GCA_003123785.1 Pterocarya stenoptera
AAAAAAAAAAAAAAAAAAAAAAAAAAAAAGAAGAGTATCAGAGTAGCGTCTACAAAGTAACAAGGCATTATATGGTCTGAAACAATTCCCAAGGTGGATTATGTTTTATCACCGGGAATGAAATTGAGGTTATTGCCAAGCTGAAAACGTCTTTGTAGCACCAATTTCAGACTAAAGACTTGGGAAAACTTTGATCCTTTCTTGGTGTTGAAGTTGCTATGTTTAAGAAGAGTTATTTTATCTTAAAAGAAGTATGCAACCTGATTTTCCGAAAGAAATTGACTTGTTAGGAGACCCATTATTGTTCCTATGGATTCAAATCACTCCAAATTGATGAGAAAGAGTCACATGGGATGCTAGAAGATATCGTCGTCTACTTGAAAAGCTGAGTTAATTTTTCATTAGTAAACCAGACATCTCATATGCAATCAGTGTGGTGAGCAAGTCCTAGGAGGCCCCAAAGGTTCCATATTAGGATGGTGTCACTCGTATTATTTGCTATCTCAAGCAAACCTTAAGCCATGGACAATTGTATAGGATGCAAGGGTATCATAAGAGTACAAAGGTTTCATTTTTTGATAAGTAAGTACAAAGGTTTCATTCATGCTATCAATAAAACTTGCTTACTGATAAAAATAAATAAAATAAAAACGCTTTCATTGATGCTGATAGGTCTGCTATTGGGTACTACAACATTTTCTACATAGAAGATAAGGAAACGGATAGTTGTATTGTGATCTAGTTCATAGACTGTGTATAGGGTACCCACACCTTCTAGTGAGTTACCGGAATTACAACACTTTCTTCAAGAGATCGGCTTTTCTGCTCCAACTTCTATCCAACTATTTTGTAATAACTAATCCTCTTTTCATATTACCTCAAATCCAGGATTTGATGAAAGAACTAAGCATATGGGGGTTGACTGCCACTTCATTAGACAGAAGATACTGAGTGGAGATACTTTCCATACTTTTTTACACCATTTGTGAAGTTGATCAATTTGAATATATCCTTACAAAGTCTTTGAATCATACTCAATTGGAATAAAATTGACCCTATAAGTTTGTACTAGTCATTGTAATGCTTTTTCACATTATATATTCAATGAGTGTAAAGTAGAGAAGTATCTTTCTCAACATTTGATAACGCTTACTTTTGGCAATTTGAAGGGGGTATTAGATGACATTCTTGGAACATTTTTTTTTTTTAATAAGTAAATGATTGTATTAATAATAATAGGCTTAGCCCAAGTACACAAGGAGGAATACACGAGTTAGCGCCTATCTAGGAAGAAGAAAAAGAAACAAGAAAGTTGGAACAAAATTGACCCTATAAGTTTGTACTAGTCGTTGTAATGCTTTTATACATTATATATTCAATGAATGTAAAGTAAAGAAGTATCTTTCTCAACATTTGATAACACCTACTTTTGGCAGCTAACTGAATGCCCGTCCAACTGTTTTGCAAAATAATTGTTAACAAAGTTGCAAAAACCTTCATCCTTTAACCAAGTTATATGTACAGTTACGTACCAGAAAATTACTTGTAGAAAATGGTATGTATGGCCCCTAGGTTCGTCTTGCCATAGATCTCAGTTTATGTGGTTGCGGCACTTTCAGCCAACAAATATCATAATCTGGTACTATTACTTCACCCGTTGTATCAGTGCTTGGTGAGATGGACGTCTTGGGCTACAGGGAAGCAACGAGAAATTGAACTGCAAAAGACTCCAGCCTGCAAAAAACAAAAAAAAGAGGAGGATAGAGCTTCACTATATTTTTAAGGAACTTTTTTGTTTCTAAGTATATTTTAAAAGAACTTAAGACTAGAACAGAGATGATTACAAACTAGAATTACATGGACTATACTCATCATGGCTCCTGTGAACATGTAACTCTTTCCAATGAAGCCTTTGGCAAATCCAACTAGTTTGTTATTGTCATAGTCTTGAAGTAGAAAAGAACTATATATACAAACATATATATATATATATAGAGAGAGAGAGAGAGAGAGAGTGTGTGTTCGGGCATCTTTTTTGTAACCATGGCTTTCCTTGCCATTAAGTGTGGATTCTCTAATAAAAGTTGGTGGCTTCTTCTTAAAATATATATATATATATATAGAGAGAGAGAGAGAGAGAGAGAGTAGACACATGCATATGTAAACTGCTGGTACTCTAGCATGATTGCCACAGGAACTAACATAGAAAATAAAAAGAGCTATTGTGGCTTTTTCTCTGTGCTTGGATCCAGATGGTTTTCTCCAACAATGACAAGAAGAATTTACACTACTACTTTTGGTATGTTTAAAAAATTGACCATACCCAAGAAAACAACAACCAAACTGAAATCTAGAAGAAACTGGGAAGTCTTAAGCCTATTATTTTATATTAATATCTTTTTGGCTCCTAGAGCGCTTCCCGACAATTCCATGGAAGTTTGGAACCATTGAACTTCAGTCTCAAAAAGTACAAGTCAAGCAAGGTTATGGGGGTAATACAAAAGGTATTACCAGATCTTTTAGCCAAACTTAATTGCAATTATTTTGTTTCAACTTGTTTTTGACTGTTTCTTTCTTTCCTCTTCTTTCATTATTTTATTGCTTTTAATTTATTTACCATAATCGCTGTTAGCATACTAATATCATGTCTATGGTTTGGTTAGAGAACACCCCATTTGTTATCCTAAGCCAAAGGCTAACAAACCCATAGTAATCAAGACGCCTTTTCAAGTAGTAATTATGAGGTAATTAGTATCTCATCTTAATTTAGTATTTAACCATTTCTAAATTTTATTAAGCAAAGGATATTTTGGTTTGTTCAATTTTTTGGGGATTGCAATTGTAGTCATATTAGCTTATATTAACTTATCAGGCAGCATACGAGGCCTTCAGCTTGAGCTGCTAGACATGATAATAGAATACTAACACTTTTTTTTTTTTTTTAGTTAGAATACTAACTAATAAGTCAATATGAGTCATAGCCAATCAACAAACCAACCCCTAAGAATGCATGCAATTGGTAAGAAAACATATCCATCAGGTAAGCTGATGGAGAGTTTATGTGATACCCCGAAGGTATTGTGTTGAGTCCCATAAATTGTGAATGCATTGTAAGGGTACTAATTCCCATGTTACGTATTTACAAGGTGTAATCCATATTTTTTTTTTTTGATCAGTAAAAGATAGATATTATATATATGAATGAAATAGGCATAACCTTTGTACACAGGAAGTATACATAAGAACTCCTAAATATATTCTAAGAACGATAAATTAAATACAAGAAATCATGAATATTATCCCCATGTAATACAATAGTGCAAAACCAACACATAAGAGTGTGAAAGAAAAAATTCTTCAACTCGGTTATTGTGCGTTCCCTATCTTCAAAGCACCGTGCATTCCGTTCCGTCCAAAGACACCACATAATACACAACGGAATCATCTTCCACACTATTGCCACTTGAGGGCAACCTTGCAACTTTGACCAACAACCCAACAAATCCACCACCCTCTTAGGCATAACCCAAGCAACATCAACCCTCAGAAAGATCTCACCCCACAACATCCTTGTTACCTCACAGTGTAGTAAGAGATGATCAACCGATTCTCCATTTTTCTTACACATGTAACACCAATCCAACACTACACATCCTCTCTTCCTCAAATTGTCCGTGGTCAATATCTTCCCAAGAGCCGCACACCAAACAAAAAAAGTAACCTTAGAAGGCACACGGGACCTCCAAATATTCTTCCAAGGGAACGGAGTAATATCAAGTTGTGTTGTCAAGATGCTATAAAATGCCCTAACTGTATATAACTTGTGGTTACTAGACCGCCATTTCAAACTATCTTGTTGTGCCCTAGTAATCTCCTTAGAATATAATAAGCTGAAAAATTCTGAAACCATAGGTACTTCCCAATCATGCATATCCCTATTAAAGAGAATATTCCACTGGTGCACTCCATGCGAGAATAAACGCACTTCTGCCACTGACGCCTCCCTATTAACTGCAATACGGTATAAGGCCGGAAAAACCCTTTTCAAAGCTTGATCTCCACACCACACATCTTGCCAAAATTTGATACGAATACCATCACCAACTACATAACAAATTTTATTTGCAAAACATGGCCACCCCTTCCTTATATACTTCCATAAACCCACTCCATACCCTCCTCTCACTTCCTTAGAGCACCAACCACCCCAAGCGACACCATATCTAGCATCAATAATATCCTTCCACAGTGATCCCCCCTCCAAGTGATATCTCCAAAGCCATTTTCCCAATAAGGCTTTATTAAAGGTTCTCAAGTTACACACTCCCAAACCCCCATTCACAACTGAGTCACAAACAGTCTTCCATCTGACTAAATGAAATTTCTTCTCCTCCCCCATACCTCCCCATAAGAAAACCCTAAAGAGTTTCTCCATTCTGTTCACCACCCCTACAGGCAAAGGAAATAGAGATAAAAAATATGTAGGTAGATTAGTGAGAGTACTCTTAATAAGAGTGAGTCGGCCTCATTTTGATAAATACATCCGTTTCCAACCAGCCAACCTTTTCTCTATCTTTTCCACTACCCCCTCCCATATAGCTCTATTCTTGAAAGTTGCTCCCAACGGAAGACCCAGATATTTCATTGGGAGAGAAGACACCTTGCAATCCATCAGACTTGCTAAGCTTATAATATTAGAGACCGTACCCACAAGAACCATCTCAGATTTACTCAAATTTACCTTTAGCCCTGATACTGCTTCAAAGCAAAGTAACAATGCTCGTATAGTTTGGATCTGACTACTATTTGCTTCACAAAAAACTAAGGTATCATCTGCGAAAAGAAGGTGTGAGATAATAATAGGGCCACTATCTCCGTTGCCCACCTGAAAACCCGATAAGAAACCTCCCCCAACAACCGCCTGCATCATCCTACTTAAGGCCTCCATAACTATAACAAATAAAAGAGGAGATAGAGGATCTCCCTGCCGCAATCCCCGCGAGCTATCAAAAAAACCAGCTGGTGTGCCGTTGACCAAAACAGAGTACCGAACGGTTGAAATACAATGTCGCATCCATGCAATCCACCTATCTCCAAAACCACACCTCTCAAGCAAGTATAAGAGAAATCCCCAATTCACATGGTCATATGCCTTCTCCATATCAAGCTTGCACAAAACACCTGCACCTCTCTCCCGTAATTTGTAATCCAAGCACTCATTTGCAATAAGTACTGAATCCAAAATTTGTCTCCCTCGAATGAAAGCGTTCTGTGACTTAGAAATAATATGACCCAGGACCGGGCTTAGCCGGTTAGCGAGAACCTTCGAGATAATCTTATAAACACTACTAACCAGACTTATAGGCCGAAAATCTTCAATAATCAAAGCCCCATGTTTCTTAGGAATGAGACCAATAAAAGTTGCATTAAGGGATTTTTCAAATTTTTGGAACGAGTGAAATTCACTGAAAACCTGCATAACATCACCTTTCACAATGTCCAAGCAAGTTTGAAAAAAACCCATTGAGAAACCATCTGGCCCCGGCGCTTTGTCCTTAGCCATACCAGATATGACCTTGTAAATTTCTTCTTCAACAAAAGGTCTCTCCAAAACACTCGCACTCTGCGAGTCAATTGCCTTAAAATGCAAACCATCAAGCTTTGGCCTCCAAGACACCGACTCTGTAAGAAGGGATTCATAATATTGTACTACATGGTTTTCTAGCTCGGGAGGAGAAGAAAGCACCTGAGAACCTGATTGTAGTGTCTCAATAGCATTGTTACGCCAATGTGAATTAGCCACTTTGTGAAAGAACTTTGTACACCTATCACCTTCTTTCAACCAAAGGGTCCTGGATTTTTGACGTCAAGAAATCTCCTCTGACAACAAAACCCTCTCCAAGTTGGCCATAACAATGCCCTTCCTCAATAACATCTCATCCGAATTATCTCCCAACAACTCTTTATCCTCTAGGTCTTGTAGTTCCTCCAACAATGTAGTCTTCTGATTATCAAAGTGACCAAAGACCTCCAAATTCCACTTCTTCAAATCTTGTTTCAGTATCTTCAACTTGCCTGCCAGAATGTAACTTGGAGTACCAATAATCTGATATGAAGACCACCAATCACGCACCATTTCTACAAACCCATCCGCTGCTAGCCACATGTTTTCAAACTTGAAGTACCGGCACCCCCTGTGAATACCCTCACAATCCAAAAGAATAGGAAAATGGTCTGAACTGACTCGAGCTAATCGTTTTTGACTTACTTCCGGATATTTAGCTTCCCACAAAGGAGATACTAGGAATCTATCCAATCTCGACCAAACCCGCCCATTAGACCAGGTGTACTCGCCCCCTACCAGCAGGAGGTCCATGAGGTCCAGATCGAAAATGAACTCACTGAATTCTTCCATAGCCATAGAATGCCGACAGCGCCCTGATCGCTCACTAGGAAAGCGAATAGTGTTAAAGTCCCCCCCCCCCCCATACACCACGGCACATCCCATAAGGAGTATATGCCTGCCAATTCCTCCCACAGCCGTCTCCTATCCCTATCCACATTAGGACCATAAGAGCCAACAAATGCCCATTCCCATCCATCAACCACGTTTTTGAATCGAGTCGCAACCGAAAACTCTCCAATACACTCCTCAATCAACTCAACTACTCTTTTATCCCACATAAGTAACACTCCACCTAAGGCTCCCAAAGAAGCCAAATAAGTCCAGCCCACATATGAGCATCCCCATAAACTTCTCACAATTTTCCTATCAATGAATCCCAATTTTGTTTCTTGCAAACACACCACATCATTCTTCCATAACCTCAATAATGATTTAATACGAAGGCGTTTATTGCGATCATTAAGCCCCCGAACATTCCATGATAAGATCTTTGGTTTCATAACAAAACTATATTGCCCCTCCCTCTCGATCTATCCCTTCCGCCACTCCCTTCTTTCACATCATAATTAATAGTACAAGTTAACTTTTTAAGTTCCCTATCCCGCTTCGAGGCTGACTTGGAATGGCTAGCTTCAAGAGCAATAAGAAGAGCCTTGAATTGTTCCTCAAACCCTCCAAACGAAATCCCAATAATATCTTGAATCTCTTCTACTTTCTTATAAACCCACTTTGACGAACAACTCCCATAATTGGGAGGGAGTGTATACAAAGGAGTTAGGAAAGCCCCCTCCTCACTAGTACTAGCATTAGTGAAAACAGTCAATTCTGTTCCACACACCGATTCTGATTCTCCACTGTCCAAAACAGAAAATTTTAGTTTTTCAATCCCATCCCCAAGCTTTTTTTCCTCAAAAGAAACCATCTCCCGTGGGGAAACAGATTCGGTGTTGAGAGATCCTGAAGACATAACTGGCTGCACCGGAGACCCAAGTATTGAGATAACCTACTCCGACACTACTGGCTGCGCCGGAGACCCTACTGAGCCTCCATCTACCATGCACGGCTGTGTCTATGTGTTCTCCAAACCCAGCCCGCTAAACGACGAAGGATACTCGACCAACTCATCCACTGCCGACGAGACTAAAGACGCTGGAGCCACTTCTGGGCCACCGACCACCATACACAACTGAATACAGGCACTCCTCTGCCGCAACCCACCAGACGACGACGGGATCTCAGCCCTCAAAGTCTCGGCCACTACCAACTCCTCTACAAACTCGCCGTCCTCTAAATCCTCCCGCCGAAATGACTCTACCGGCTCACCATGGTGGTCAGCCACTGCCGGCGGTTCTTTCTGTGGCGGTGGGGGAACTGGCGGGGCACTTATCGGCGCCATCGACGCCTGACTCGGCACCTGGGCTGAAATGGCCGAAAAGTCTGGGTGCAGGTAAAGGCGCTGCTTTGGGCCAGTCTTTGGGCCCAGACTGTTCCTCTGCCATAATCCATATTTTTAGAAATGATTCTAAGGAGTTCTAAATGTCTTTGAGATATTGAACAGCATGGGTCCCGGCAAGGACGTCAAGGATTTAAGCAGCGAGACCGCCATCCAAATTGGATATGAGTTCCACATTGGGTGGATGGATTGTGAAGGAGTTTTAGAGGTGATAAGTCTCACATTGGTTAGGGAATAAGTGGAATTGAATTTTATAAGCAATTCCACAAAGCCCCAATTGTCATATTGGCTAATCCTTTTGGGATATGGCACAGATGCGGCTAGCACATTACCCAGGTCATGACAGTTTTAAGACTCCGGTATCCCAAGTCATTGCCTTGGCCAACTATAACCTGTAGATAAGTTGAATAATTTTTTGAATGCCCTTACAATGGCTCAACATTTTTTAAAACTTAAATTTTCTATGACGAAAGACAATCTTCAGGCACCCTCGCTAGGACCTCAAAATAACAAGTTTCTTATATTCTTTTGAGCATAATCTATTCTCATATGTACTAGGGTTGGGCACTTTTGCAATATTTAATAAATTGCAAAGAATAAGGTCATTGTCGCATGTAGTTTTGCTACATTTTTTAACATGGTTTGATGATCTGATTAAGGATCAATAAATTCTTGTATTCAATAGTTTGAACGATGAGGCAGTAATAGAAAAATAAAACAAGAAGAAAGAAAGGCATACTTATGAAATCAGCAGTAGAGGCTGCTCCAACACTTGTCAATGGCAGCTTGAATTTTCTTAGGTTTGCAAAGCTCTTGAACAACTCTTGCCCAGGTAGAGGCTTTTGGAGGCAAAAACTTCTGCAGCATCACTTCTACAATTTTGGAAGCACCTAAAATCCTCTGTCGCTTAAACAGCCGAATTGCAAGTTCATCTAAAAATTCCCTCCCATCTTGAGGAGGGTGTACCTTTTCTCTTAAAGCTCGCAAAAAAATGTTGCATGTAACTAAGTCTGGATCACAACCTTGATCCATCATACTGTTTAAGAAATCAATGGCACGTGAAATGCTACTCTGCTTGCACAAAGCATTGAAAATGATGTTATAAGTAATCACATCTGGTTGAGATTCTGGTTCTTGACAAAGCATTTCATTGAAAAGTTTCAAACCCTGCTCCACCAAACCAGCATTGCAAAGACCATGAATCATGGAACTGTAAGCCACAACATCAGGTTTAAATCCCTTTCCCAACATCTGCTTCCACACCATCAAGGCCTCCCTAAGTTTCCCATCCTCACATAAGCCATGAATAAGTACACTGTAACAAACCTCGTTACGGATAAAATTATCATTTTCCATATCTTTCCACACAAGAATAGCTTTATGGCTATCACCTATCTGGAAGAAGCCCTTCATTAAGGAGCTATAAGTGAAAGCGTTGGGCATGCAGCCCTCTTTCACCATCTCAGAGAGAATGTCCTTTGCTTCATCCAACTTTCCTTCTCGGCACAGACCATCTATAAGAGCACTATAAACAACAGTATTTGGTTTGCATCCCCTTTCTACCATTTCCTTCCACAATTTCATGGCCTCTTCCATCTTTCCTTCCCTAAACAAACCGCTAACAAGAGCTGAGTAAGCATACTCATTTGCACGATGACCTCTCTCCTCCATAGAAATTAGCACACGAGCCCCATCAACAGCTCTTCCCTGTTTTACAAGCCCATGGATGATTGTTCCATAAGTGATGTCATTAGGCACGCATTTACTTGATACCATTCGATCCAGTAGACTCACTGCTTTCTCTAATTTTCCCTTGAGACACAAACCATGGATAAGGGTGTTATAAGTCACTTCATTAGGAACACATCCTTTTAGAAACATATTATCAACAAGCTTTGCAGCACGTGCCAAGTCACCCTTCTTGCACACTGCATTGATCAGCACATTAAATGTTGCAGCACTCGGGAAACACCCCTCAATTTGCATCTCATCCAACAGTGAAACTGCCTCATCAATCCTAATCTCCCTGCATAATCCATCCATCAATGTACTATATGTGAACACATCGGGAGTGCATTTTCTTAGGGGCATTTCTCTAAACATCTCAACCGCTCTATCAATCATTCCCAACTTACACAAAGCCTTAATAACCAAATTGAAGGTAAGCACATTTGGCAAAATATTCGAATCCCTGCTACCTGTGACCCGCGAATAAAACTCTAATGCGTGAGAAAAACGACCTTCCTGTATAATAACATTAAGAACCGAATTAAACGATTTCACAGTCCTCCGACAATGAAACTCATAGACCATTCTATCAAACATTTGGACAGCTTTTTCAGGTAAATGCGCTTTCCCATAAGCTCTAAAAATTACAACAAAACATCTCTCCATAAACCGTCGGTTTTCGCGTTTCATTCGATCTAAAACCTTCTCTAACGACCTAAAATCACCCAAATCCGCATAGTTCGCAATGAGTGAATAGAAAGTAGAATCACCCGGTTTGTAAGAACCCAATTTGTGACTTGACTTGAAGATTTCATCAGATATTGGGGGCTCAGTTTCCCCAATGTTATCAGGTTCGGTTTCAGAGGTATTGTTCGATGGAATGGTGAAAACAGAGAAGTGGGAATGAGAGTGAATTGGAGTAGGGAACTTACGTGGGACTGAAGAGAGGCCCAGCTTGAGAGCTTTCTTGATTGATTTGCTGAGGAGCTCTGTATGAAATAAGGAGCATTTTGGCATGGGTATTACTGGTATATCAATGAGCTTGATTTGGTGAATAGGAGTTTTCTCAGAGTTCTTAGACTTGAGAGACTTCTCGCCTTGAGGAAGAAAATAAGGAAGTTTTGATGGGTTTTCTCAGAGAGTTCTACTTTTCACCTCGAGGAAGATCACAGTGAGAGAACGAGTCAAACCAATTTCTTTGCTGGCCAGGCGAGTTAACTCGTTATATATTTTATTTCATTTTTAGCATTCTTGTCCGAAAACATGTTTTTTAAATTATAGGGCTTTTTCTCCAAATACAATAAAGAAATAATATTTTTTATATTATTTCTTTATTGTAAATAAATAATAATAAAATAATAAAAAAATATTATTTTAATAGAATAGAGAAGGGATATGGAATAAGATGTATGAGGTTTTTTAAAAATGAATAAAATTTAGAAAAAAATTATAGGAAGTGTGATTCTAGCTAAAATTTAGAGAAAATTATAGGAAATTGGATGTGAATGCTAGTTATTGTTTTCCTTTTTTCATTTGTTAGGTTTGGATTGAGATCAATTTCAATCCATCTCATCTTATCATTATAATTTTTATAAATTTTCACATAAAATATAATAAACAATTCAATTTTTTTTTAATTTTAAAACAATAATAATATTAAAAAATAATATTTTAATGATATCTTATTCAACTTTTAACTTTCATATCAATTCATTTTATCTCAACTCACTATCCAAACCTAAATAAAATGAAAGAAAAAAAGAAAATACTCTCCGATGGTTTGTTGCATTCCTCGTCCATTTTTCTTTTTTTGAGTTATTCTAATTATTATTTATTTTTATTGCTATCATTGTTTTAGGCATAGAGCTAATTTTAACAAACGTATAAACTTCTTGCTCTAAATAATATTTCGAAGGAAATTCAAACACGCGGGAAAAATACAAAAATAATAAATACCTCAAATCATGATTTATTTAAAAAAAAATGTCCAAAAATATTTATGCAGAATTTATTCGCCCTATTTATTCTCATTAATCTTTATAAAATGGAACATACATGTTTATTATTATAAGGTCGCGTTATACCCTTCATCATCACTATTTATAATTATGTTAACAAAATCCTATTAAGAAATACAATAATTGATTTACAACATCTAAAGATACAATCTTTCTCAAGTGACTATCCTTATTTATCACTGATTATATCAGAATAAATGTTTACATTTGAGTGTGTGCCGTGTCAAGGCTATTTATATAAAAGACCTGAATTTTATTTACTATTTTATTTCATGTTTTATGGATTTATTAGTTTAGTAACAAGGTGAGGAAAAATCAAAGCTCAAATTAAGTTTATAGTCTCGTTGAGTAATTTTGGTCTTAGGGTGTACAATTTTTAAGACTGTACACTCTAAGAGGGTCTACTATTAAAAAATAATTTTTTTTATAAGTAATAAATTATTTCGTTGATATAAAGATAGGCATAACCCAAATACAATAGAAGTATAAAAAATAAATTTTTTGTATAGATCTTAAATTTATTCACTTTTTAAAAAAAAAAAAATAATGTACAGAACTTACACATTTTAAAATTGTAAATATTATTTCATTTTCGTTAGCTTACTATGAAAGTAGCCTTTCAACTGCAAATGAAAGAAGTGAGAAGCAAAAGAGAAATCGATTAATCAGACGATTTGTTGAAAATTGCCTGTTGGGTTTGTCCAATTTGTTTGGGCATCACACTTGGAATGCAAAGCACTTTTTTCCATCTTTATTACACACGACCAAATCTTGAATATTAAATGGAAGAAAAATTTCAATAAAATTTTGAAAATACAAAAGAATAGCTAAAAGATAGAAAGATGGAATCTTTAATAAAAGTTTGGCTAAACATTTGTTGAGACGAATGTGAATGCTATAAATATAATGCAAAAATTTGTTGAACCAAATGTCAATGCTCTTGCTATAACAAGATAGATCGACCCTCTGTTTCTAGCCATTATCGTGTGAGTGTGGGCATTTTATGCCCTGAATTTTGCTAGTGATTATATAAACAAGATATGGGTCAAGAACTTAAGTCTATTTAAGGGTTGAAATCGTACAGAGACTACAAGATGTATAAAAGAATTGTGGACAATAAAATTCGAAACGCCGAAGTGCTCACAAAAAACAAGTACTAACGGCCTTGTTATTCTAGAGATTGTTTGGTTCCAACAATAAGAGAGGATTTCAATTCTTTTTACGTTTGGCAGCTTGCTTTCCTTGCCCCTTCTTGGGTGGTCCCTTCCCACGACGCTTCAACATTTCTAGCTTGGATAAACGCCTGGGACAAAGCACAACATACGCTTAACGTTAGACTGTTTTCCAAATGTAAACTAATAAATTCCCCATAACTACTAAAAATTCCAACTCTCCTTATTGTACAAATCATCAAACTCCACAAAAACAATCTGGAGAAATTCTTCTATAAGTAAAATGTAGTTGTTTGGGCTATATATTTTGTAAACAGTATCACATTAGAAACACAAGTAATTTCCCTACTATTTACAGCAACAGAAAAGAACTGTCTTCGGAGATTTTCTAAAAATGTTCAAGGTAGATGGATATTTCAAGAAATTATTCAGAGTAAAGGTTGCAGCCCTAATGGAAGCTTCAAGAAATAACACAACCCTTTTAGTTGGTCTAGTTTGAGGTGCTTATCCAGAGAGTGAAAATAAATCAATACTCAAAGCTGTAGGCACTGAAGGAAGGGTGAGGGAGAGAGCACAGACTACAGATGCAAGAACGACTATGAATGTGCTGGGCATGAGTTTGTGCTGCGGCAACCAGCAAATGATATTGAATCTCAACTCCATGGGAAAAAAAAAAAAAAAAAAAAAAGAGTTTGTGCTGCGGCAACCAGCAAATGATATTGATTCTCAACTCCATGAAAAAAAAAAAAAATGACTAGCTAATAATGATATGAAACATAAAGATGGAATAATTTCTGAAAAGAATGAAGAGAATCATGTGGAAGCTCTGAATGTTGGTAAGGCACTGTTGAAGATGGGGGGGAAGGGGGGATGAAAAGGAAAGTAAAGCCATGTTGCGAAATAGCCTGGATGGGACAGCCATGTTGCTTAGCTAATCTATCAGAGTGGCTTGATAAGAAAACTGCTTTCTTGGTAAGAAAGGGACTACCATTAAAAACTACAAGAAATAAATTGAGAGAGACGTGGAAAATGAGAAGCATTTTACATATTAACAAAAGATAATGACAAACAGGAAAAAATATATAGAATGTTATGAACAAGATGTTCTTAGTATGATTCTTCAACCGAATGCTTCAGATTACAGTGATGTATCTAGTGAATATCAAATTACTGATAAATTAAGCATGACAGTCCAGTAATTCCTTTAGGCATAGCAGGAGGAATCAACAATCAAACCGCAGATTAATATTGGTCAAATCCATCAACCAGCCAACTTTTAGTCATAAATTGTAAACCCGAACCCTCTTCACCATTCAACTCCAAAACCAGAGACCTTTCCACAGCTTATCGACAACCTATTACCAGATCTAATGCTGCTACTGATCATTCCAATCATGAAAATTCAAAAGGACCAACGCTCCCAATTAGGCTGGTCTAATTCAGCCCCTCATATAATCTAGATGTGCAAGATAAAAATACATGAAATTACATCTACTAAACCCTATTCTCCCTTCTTTTCTCTTCCTAACTGCAACTTTAAAGTTGACAATATGCGCTAAGTCAATGAAATTACAATTTTTGGATATGAACATTGCAACACAAACTATGCTTGTGTAAGAACATGGTGAGTCTATTCATAATTCGGTTCAAAGCAATATGTTTTCTTTAAGGCTTTATTTTAAAGTCAGTAATAGATCTGGTCTCCCTAGATTTTAAAATCTTGGCTTTACCCACGCACTGAGCTCAAGCTCAAATAATGTCAAGGTGGAGGGTGAAAGTGTTGCTAAGAACCCATTGGATGTGTGTTAAACCACCAGTAAGAAAATAATGATAATAATACTCAAAGCTGTAGAGTTGAAATTGACAGTCAAAAAGATTCCTCCAAATAAACTTCTAATATCAAGCAAACATATGCTAAAACATTCCATTCCAACTCCTTATAAATAGAAAAAATAAGTATGCATTTAGGCATTTCGATATCTCAGACAAGTTGCTGTAAAACTTCTAGTTATATAAATAGTAGTTCATTGCAGATACTGTAAAACATTAAACATGGCAGAGAAGGCCTAATCAGAAGTATACTGTTACATAGTTCAACATAAGTGTGAGGAATAAGTTGAAGGATCCTTCTCTCTCTCTCTCTCTCTCTCTCTCTCTCTCTCTCTCTCTCTCTCTCTCTCTCTCCTCTTAGTTTCTGAGTAGTGTGTCTGGAGGAGATGTCGATGGAGTGCAGTTTTGGGGTGGAAGCTAAATCTTTTGTGTTTAGAAGGAAGGGGGGTAATCTTTTTAGCATTGCCGAAAAGTGTAGGAAATTTTTTTTTTTTTTTTTTGATAAGTAAAAATATTATATATATCAAAAAGGAATAACCAAGTACACTGAAGTATACAAGAAAACACCTTGCCCATTTTCCTACAAGAAAAGTGTAGGAAATTTATTAAGGTTATATTCATTAGTGGTGATGTGGTGGTTTGGATGGCAAAGGTGGTTGAAGAATGTCTGAGTTATTCGGTTAGTAGAGCTTTCTTTCGTACTAGAAGAGAGGGCAATAGAGTTTTCTTAATCCAACTATCTCAGAATTCGTATGGAAGATTTGTTAAGATTATTGAGTTGGGTGAGGGTAAGGGGAAAGGAATTATTGTAGTTCCTGAAGGGAGGAATGGCAGCGGATGGTCTGGTTTTGTGAAGAAGGTGCGTGAGATTGCTGGCTCTAGATCCTCTGTTTCAGCTCAAGATAACAGAGGTATTAACGGAGTAGCGAGAGAGTTAAGGTCCAGCAAAACTCCTTACTTAGATGCTGCCAAGTATTCTGTAGATGTTGATTTGGGTTTTAAAAATAGGACTGATGAGGCTGAATCTTCTGGTAGAAAAAAGAAGGTTGTTTTGAAGGAGATGAATAGTCGTAGGATCTCTTTGCATGAGGGTGACGGTTGTTATTCCGAGATGAGGAAAAAAGTGGGGGAAGTCGAGGGGTCTCTTTGGCATATTCGGGCGGAATTAATGGGGTGGAAAGATAAAATCAGCTCTTTATTATTTTTTGTAGACGAGGGATTGAGTTTTCTGTTGGATTGGGGAAGTGGGTCGTGTGGGCCTGAGTTCGTTAATTCTTCCGGATGTAAGGTAGATGGGCCAAGTAGAGGCCCAACAAGGAAGTCCACAGCATACGTGTTTCGGCCGAAAGCTTCTGGGTTTCGCTCTTCGACTTCGGTGGTCTCCAATGTTCAGAGACCTGGTCCATTATCTCAGACGAGGTCGCCGGCGAGGTGCAAACCAACGAGGACTTTTTTGGTGACGAGTTCTTTGTCCGTGAACAGTGAAATGGGAGGAGGGTCTAAAGAGTGTTCTCGCCCGATAGGTTCTGAGTTTCCTTCATCGGATTAGCGGACAGTAATGTTCAAAGATTTGGTCCGTCAACACAGACTAGGTCGCCGGTGAGGTGTGAGCCGATGGGGACTCTGGAGTTGTCAAGATCAACGGCCGTGAACAGTAAGGAGGGATATCATTCTGATTCGAAGTTGGTGTGTGCCCAGACCAGGGAGGAAAGGGGTTCGATTCTCTCAGTGTTTTCACAGAAGGGGTCGATGGTGGTGGGGGGATCTTCTAGCGGTTCCCCGTCTTCGTCTTTGCCATTGCAGGATGGGTTGGTAAAGGAAGTGCCGAAGTTGTTTTGGGTTCGAGTCCTGTGCCTTGTGATAATAGGGCTGGGGTTTTGGAGGTGAGTAGTGAAGGCTTTAAGGAGTTAGATAATTCTGTGGAAGTGGTGCCCTGTTCTATTCCTAATAATCCTGATCTTCAGTTGGTGTTGGGGGGAGGTGATGATTCTGTTTCATGTGAGTCAGGGGAGTTATCTGAATCTGACAAGGATGAAAATCCTGTCCCTTTGAGTTACATGAATCCAGACCTTGAATGGCCTTGGAACTCTTCTGATTGGGTTCTGAGGAAGGTTGAAGAGATTAGAGATGTGGTGGGGATTTCTTGTCATGGTTATGATGAACAGTTTAGAGCTCTTCTTATTGCTATAGAAGCAGGTCAACCTGAATTGGCTAAATCTGCTGCTAAAAAGGAAAGGGAACTTAAAAGGTTGGAGCGTTCTATCACCTATAAGTCTAAGAAAGGGTGTGTTTGGAGGGATAAAGGTAAGGAAAGGGCTGTTGTTGGTTTGTCATGAAGCCTAAAATAATTTCTTGGAATGTTAGGGGTTTAAATGATTATAGGAAGCGTTTAAGGGTGAAATATTGGTTGCGTCAATGGAAGGCCGATGTTATTTGCCTTCAAGAAACCAAGCTGAAATCTGTGAATCAAGCCATTGTCCAGAGTTTATGGAATTGTTGTAGTGCGGGCTGGGTAGAGTTGGTCTCTAATGGGGCCTCGGGTGGTATCCTTATTTTGTGAAATAGGAGGGTGGTACAGCTGGTGGAACATTTTGTGGGGGAATTTTTGGTGGCATGTCATTTTAAGAATCTTGAGGATGGGTTTGAGTGGGCGTTTGATGGGGTTTACGGCCCAAATGCGGAAAGTAGGAGGTTTCATTTATGGGATGAAATGTCGGGTGTTTGTAGTTGGTGGAATTTACCTTGGTGTTTCGGAGGGGACTTTAATATTACTCGGTTTCCAAATGAGAGGACGGGGGATCCTTACTTTTCAAGTGCTATGGCTTCTTTTTCAGATTTAATTTTTGATTTAAATCTGATAGATTTGCCTCTGGTAGGTGGAGAGTTCTCTTGGTCTAATGGTAGATCTTCTTCTAGGTTGGATAGGTTTCTGGTCTCGTCTTCATGGGAAGCTCATTTTTCTGGTTTGATGCAGAAAGTTTTGCCGAGACTATGTTCCGATCACTTTCCCATTATGTTGGATTGCGGAGGAATTGTGAGTAGAAGAAGTTATTTTAAATTTGAGAACATGTGGTTAAAAGTTGAAAGTTTCGGGGAAATGGTTAGAGGCTGGTGGTGTTCTTATAATGTTTCTGGCACTCCTAGTTTTGTTTTGGCTAGAAAGTTGAAGTTGCTTAAGTTAGATTTGATAAGATGGAATAAAGAAGAGTTTGGTTTGTTGGAATCCAAGAGGAAATGGCTTATGGAGGAAATGAAATCTTTGGAAGAGAATGAGGTGCAAGGCTTGTTATCGGAAGAGGATAGAACCAGAAAATTTGAGGTGGTTTCTGAATTGGAAAACTTAGCCTTAATGGAAGAGATTTCATGGAAGCAAAAATCGAGAGTGTTGTGGCTGAAGGAGGGGGATAGATGTTCTTTTCATCAAATGGCTAATTCTCATAGAAGATATAATGCGATTGAGGTTCTTCGGGGACGGGGACAGGTTAATGACGGATAAAGAAGACGTGAAGACCCATATTGTGAACTTTTATGAACAGTTGTTTTCAGAAAAGTTTGCTTGGAGACCAAAATTGGACAGCCTTGCTTTTGATTCTTTAGAACAGTTGGATGCTGAGTGGCTGGAAAGAGAGTTCGAAGAAGAAGAAATTCTAGATGTGGTTAAAGGTATGGACAAGGATAAGGCTTCGGGTCCGGATGGGTTCACTTTGGCATTTTTTCAAGATTGTTGGGATGTTGTTAGAGATGATATCTTGAAGGTGTTTGCTGAGTTTCACTCGTATATGAGATTTGAGAAAAGTCTGAACGCTACTTTCATTGCTCTTATACCGAAGAAGGCAGGGGCTGTGGAGATTAGGGACTTTAGGCCTATTAGTTTGGTGAATGGTATTTATAAAATTATTTCTAAGGTGCTGGCAAATCGCTTGAGTAGGGTGATGGAGAGGTTAATTTCACCATCTCAAAATGCTTTTGTGAGGGGTAGGCAGATTTTAGATTCTGTTTTAATTGCTAACGAATGTTTGGAGAGTAGATTGAAGGTGGAGAAAGCTGGTATTCTTATTAAATTGGATATAGAGAAGGCTTCTGATCATGTAAGCTGGGATTTTCTTGATTATTTATTGAGGAGATTTGGTTTTGGTGTTAAATGGTGCTCATGGATTAAGCATTGTGTTTCAACTTCAAAATTTTCTATTTTGGTGAATGGTGAACCGGCAGGTTTTTTTAGTAGTTCTCGCGGTTTGAGGCAGGGTAACCCCATTTCCCCTTTTCTTTTTGTTATGATCATGGAGGCTTTTAGTAGAATGATTGAGAAGGCGGTGGAGGGTAATTTTTTGTCCAGTTTTGTGGTGGGTAATGAGACTAGGAATAGTCTAAAGATTTCTCATTTGTTATTTGCTTATGACACCTTGATTTTTAGTGAGCCTGATTCGGAAAATATTCGTGCTTTAAGAGCACTTTTACTTTGTTTTGAAGCTGCTTCGGGGTTAAGAGTTAATTTATCGAAGTCTGAAATTGTTCCTGTTAGAGATGTTCAGAATTTATCAGACTTGGCCTATTTATTGGGGTGCAGAATTTCTTCTTTGCCTTTGAGGTATCTTGGGCTTCCTTTGGGAGCCTCTTTTAAAGCTGTCAACATATGGGATGGGGTGATTGAAAAA
>QEOT01001865.1:1953848-2013029 GCA_003123785.1 Pterocarya stenoptera
TGGGAAGTGGATGAAGTTAAGGCTCTGCTGGTAAAACTCTACAATTCTAAGGTGGTGCTTGAAAGAGAAGATAGTATGGAGTGGATTTCTGCTGGAAATGCTAAGTTTTCAGTCTCATCTTACTACAGAATTTTGTCAAGCCTTAGCAGTTGTGAGTTCCCGTGGAAAAGTATTTGGAAAGTAAAAGTTCCCTCTAAGGTTGCTTTTTTCTGTTGGGTGGCATCTTTGGGTAAAGTATTGACCACTGATAATCTTAGAAGGAGAGGTATGCTTATTGCTGATTGGTGTGTTATGTGTAAACGGAATGGAGAATCAGTAAATCACCTTTTTCTTCACTGTGAAGTGACTAGTTATTTGTGGAATGAGGTTTTGAGTTGGATAGGATTACATTGGGTGATGCCTAAAGATGTGGTGGATCTGTTAGTAGGGTGGAAGTTTGGGAAGGGCTGTAAAAAGGCGGCGAGAGTTTGGAAGATGATTCCTCCTTGTCTTATGTGGTGCATTTGGCTTGAAAGAAATGGGAGATGCTTTGAAGATAAAGAACGTTCATTGGGAGAGCTTAGGGATTTGTTCTTGAGCACTTTGAGTTCTTGGGTTAAAGCTTTTGTAATGGAGGATAATTTTCTGCTTTTGTTTTAGTTTTCTGGTGTTAGTTTTTTTGGAAGATGTAGGTGTTTCCTTTGTATACGTCCTGTGTACTTGGGCTTATGCCTATTTCTTTGAATAAAATTATTACTTATCAAACAAGGAATAAGTTGAAGACTATATAGGTTTCTTGCTTAGTATAATTGTATAAAATCACAAGTTACTTTTTTCTTCACAAATTCATTCAAAACATGAAACATGGTTATAGCCTACCATAGACCTACTTGTTAAAAGAACATCAGGGAACCATACTTAGCATTACTCCCAATGTCACCTGAGTTGCTTAACTACTATCCACCAATAAGATGCCGTTTGTCTGTATAAACAGGCAACCATAAAGGACATTTGCATTTGTTGACTGCTCTATCCACGCTTATAAAGACACGAAACTGCTCTAAGATCATTCTGTAACACACTCTTTCTCATCAATACAATGAGGAAGCCCACAATCTCGTACAACTTGGCTTCATTACAAGTTCTAGGACGAAGAAAGTAGTTGAGAAACCTAACCAAATATTTGCTTGGAGAGAGAGAGAGAGAGAGAGAGAGAGAGAAATTACTCTTGTTCTTGACGAGCCATGATAAGAGGATCGTCCTTCATGATATCATGTGGGTACCATTCAGCAACCTTGTCACCAATGAGCTTCTTGCGTAACAGCTTGTGGGGTGATCTCTGGCCTGTTGGGTTAAGTATGTGGCCGAATATCCTTGCTCTTGCTTCGTTCACTCCACTCGTCACAGCCTTGGCCAGAATGCTCTTTAGGCCACCAGTAGCCATCTTCAGTTCGCCTTTAAGTAAAAAAATAAACATTTTTTGTCAGATTTTGAGGAGTTGATGGTACAAATATATGGAATAATGTTTTGCGATACAGAAATCTATGCAGAATTGGTACAAACCCAATTTCAAGTTAATATTACTTGTGTATTTTCACGCTATTAAAAAAGGACCAAGCATCACGCAAAGATCCCTGGTGACCCAGAAGTGATGTCTACATATATATATAATATATATATATATAATATATTCAGTAAACAAAATTGTATTGATAATAGGAATGGGCAAGTGCCCAAATACATGGGTCATGGGATATATACAAGAGCATCATCTATGCATCCAAATATTGAGACTTTACCTTGACCCAATACCCAATTTAGACATTTTACAGAAAGTGTGAGTAAACTGAACAATAGTTGACTAAGAGCACTCACATTGGCTTGTGGAAAATTCTAGCAAGATTTTACCTAAAGATGGCATCTTGGCTATTTTACATAATCTATTTGCTATGCATCCCACATTGGATTATCTAAAAGTTTGGCTAAACTATTAAAATAATTTTTTTTAATATTTTTTTATTTTACACGCAAGGATGCCACTACCGCGGCCTGATGAACACACACAAGCAATACAAAGATGCCATCTTGGCTATTTTACATAATCTATTTCCTATGCATCCCACATTGGATTATCTAAAAGTTTGGCTAAACTATTAAAATATTTTTTTTTAATATTTTTTTTATTTTACACGCAAGGATGCCACTACCGCAGCCTGATGAACACACAAGCAATACAAAGATGGATGCTTTATTTTTCCTTTGTTTAAATAATAATTTATACACAAAGTACCAAAGCTAGTGTATAAAATTGACGGAGATTTTTCACTCTCCTCTACTTTGATTTCGATTAGAATTCAGGTTTCAAGTCCCTCTCCTGTCCCTCAAAGATAGAGATCTATCCAACAATCTTCCCATTAAACAGTTCTTGCCGATTCTATATTTCCCATAATCACGCCAAAATGGTGTCTTTCGGTGTGGATTAGACTCTCAATTTTAATTACTTCTTTATAATATCTATGCTGGGAATCATGCTTTAGCCTCCCATAAGAACAAGGTGGCAATATAATCATTTACTTATCAAAAAAAAAAAAAGAACAAGGTGGAAACAGAACTAGTATAAGACTAATGGCTAATGAGTTTGAGCAGGCTTATAGAAAAATAAAATAATCATTAGTACAATGTAAAACCATTATGTCATAGACCAATATGGCACCAAACACAAAAGCAATAAAAAAAATCAGATATCCATGAAACCGGGTTTTAAGGTTACATTTCAATTTACCCAAACTATATCAATAAAATATCTTCTTACTTATCATAAAGAAATTTACCCAAACTAATATGCACTGGCAGCAAACTTCATTTTTAACCACTAATATGCAAAGTTTTAAAAAACTCAAACTAAAATGCAAATTGCAAAAATGGAAAACATAAATGCAAAAATGATAACTTCAAGTTAACTGCAGTCATAACCCAAAGTCTGTGCACACTGGCAGCAAACTTCAGGCTAACTTCAAGCTAAAAATATGAAGCTAAACTTGGGGGGTACAAAATTTGGACCAATCCAGCCCAGCACAGCATTCCTATGAGAATATGCTAAAACTAACAATTGTTCTATATTTCTAGACAATCCATCAAGCATTGATATGAGAATTTGCTACAGCTCATACTTGAGCCATTTTCAATTTACAGACTGCAGGGATTGAACAATTTTGCTGATTTAACAAGTTTCTCTTAAACAACTGTCTCTAGACCTCCAAGCTATTTACAATGTCACTAATAAAGCTGATGAGAAACTCCTTTCTGAATTTCTCAAATAATAAAGGATGCTGACCATCAAACTTATTAACATCCACACACACATGCGCGCGCGCACACACACATACATTAAGGGTAAATTCCATTTTACAGCCATAAACTAACAGCCATGCCAAAATAAACACAATTTAACCAAAGGAACCAAGATTTTGTAACAACCAATTTGAACCATTTTCAATTTTGAGAAAAAATCTACTAACAAGCTGTGGATTCGTAAACCCTAATATGCAAAATTATAAGAATTTTAACAAAATAGTTATCACAAACTCAATGAAAAGTTCATAAAACATAGGAATCCCCAAAAAAACCTCCACAGATTCGTAACCCCAAAATCCTCAGCCCCAAATGGGTTGTTCATATCACAAAATTACTCACCAGATTCATAAACTCACCAGAATTTTAACAAATTAGCTATCATAAACTCAATGAAAAGTTCATAAACCCTAGGAATCCCCAAAAAAACCTCCACAGATTCGTAACACCAAAATCCTCAGCCCCAAATGGGTTGTCCATATCACAAAATTAGTAATAAATTTGTTCACATTCCTTTCCATCTCTGGAGAACGAAACAGAAGAGGCAACCAGGAAGTTCCTCACTCAGGTTGGCATGAAAAAAAATTGTCCAAAACAAATGTGTACGAAGAACACAATAGGAACAAGTTACAGAAAAAAAACACAATGTGAGAAAGTCAAGAGTGATAAATCTTGGTCTGTAAAAGGAATCCCGAGCGATAGAGAGAGATTCTGTGAGAAGAGTTTGAGAGAGAGAGAGAGAGAGAGAGAGAGAGAGAGAGAGTTGGAGGACGTACATTCAGAAGCACAGGAGAAAAGGAACGAAAAAATTCTCGACGGAAATACCTGACTCGTGCGTAGAGCGGCGAGCGGTCCCCAAGCTTCAACTCGTGCGGCGAGCGGCGACCACAATGGCCTGTAGGAGCACTGGGCAGAGGTGCGAATGCGGGGGGAGGTGAGGTTTTTCGAAATGAAAGTCTGAACCGAATAAAACGCGCGTTTCATTGAGGCAAAGAAAAAAAGTGCTAAATCAGTGTGGTGTTAGTGAACATGATGAATAGGGATGTAACCAGTCCAGTCCGGTTTGAGATAAAATTTAGGATCAAATTGATATGTATCGGTTTTGTATTTTTAAAAATCGATTACGCACTAATTACTCTCATAAATCAATACTTCTAGTTTTATCAATTCTGGTCCCGTTCGGTCCGGTTTTAATCATCTATCATAAAAAAATTCTGCCATAAAAAAATTGCTCCCATGTAAAAAATCTGCTGCCATAAAAAATTTACTATAAAAAAATATACTATAACAAAAAAAACTACTATAGAAAAATATGTTATAAAAATATAAAATTTGATAAAAAAAAAAAAAAACTGCAACAACAAAATAAACCCTAAATCAGAAGCTCATTAAAGTTTCTACAATATGCAGTTATGCACATATTGATACCAGTTCACAAAAAATACACAAAAAAGAAAGAAGGATCAACCAAAACGGACTTTTTTAAGTATTCAATAGACACCAAATAAATTGGTATAAAGGAATCTCAAGTACAAGAATTACAACGACAAGCCAAAAGGGCAAAGTACCCTACCTCTCGTTACATAGCACAAGAGAAAAAGCTTCTAGATTCCTTATATCAATACACGCGGAATAAAGATTAATAAAGAAAGAAAAATCATCAATCCAATAACAGAAAATTTAAATAAAGAATACACACAATGAAAGAAAACGTTGTAATGATTCAAGAAAACACAGAACACACAAGAAACCAAACCAGTAGAATCACTGATTGATATCCATGCAACCCAAAAAATTTTATCAGGTTCAAATCTACTAACAGATATATATGAACAAACAAATAAAATTACCCACAAAAACAAAAAGGAAAGAAATCGAGCTATTTCAGCTGGATGCGGAACTATGCATGTTCATCCTTGATGGGGAGCTATACAACATAAATAAACCCTAAATCCTAAAATATAAAATATAAAATTATACCTTCCACAATTATAAAATACAGATTCAACTTGATGGGGAGCTATACAAAAAAAAAAACTATAAAATATAAACCATAATCAGATTTTGAAATATATAAAAAACCCTATATCTCAAATCTGTAAATTCGATAAAAACCCTAAATGAAATGAATCAATTAGCAATGAATTGAAACATTGTAATGGTTCATGAAGTAAATGTAAGATTTTACAAATTAAAAAGCATATATATGTTCGCATACCGATTAGCTCGCTTAGAGAGGGGAAAATAACATCTGTGATTTTGTAGCCTGGGGAACAACTGGAAGCGGTGTCGACGGCGAGGGTGTTAGGGACCCCGGTCAAGTCCCTAAACACTATATCCTCCTCGGCTATGATCTCCTTTGGTTGACCGAGTTCTAGTCCTTCTCTTGCTTGGTTCACGATCAATGATGGCTAGGGTGCAAATTTGGGTAAGGTGAGGTTAGGTGTTTAGGCTAATATTGGGTGGATGGAAGATGGAAAATGGCTAAGTGTTTGGGTGGCTATGCTTGCATGGGATGCATGGGGTGCACGGCAAGGATGAGGTGCATGTGTGGCGCCACCTAGGTGATTAGGGTTAGGGTTGGATGAGGTGGCTAAGGTTAAGGATGGAAGATGGTTTAGGGTTTAGGAGTGGGCGGCACTAGCTTGGCCGAATAGGGTGTGGAGAGTTTTTAAGAAGTTTCCAAATAATAATGGATTTGGTTGTGGATAGGGGAGTGACCGGCCAAGAGTGTGGAATGAGTCAACTAGGGTTTCCAAATATGGAAACCCTATTATGGCAAGTGTGGGAATCGGCCAATGCACTCCAATAAGGAAGGAGTTGGCCGAAATGCACTTTGATGGGAAAGGAAGGTGTATTCGGCTAGGGCTAGGTGGAAGGAGGGGGATCAATTATGGAAAGTTGACAAACAAGGGTGGTGGCCGAAATTGATGGTGTAGGGGATTGAATGAGCCGAAATGTGAAGAACACTAAGAACACAATATAAACACCCAATAACAATGATGAACTCAGATGAACAATGAACAACTCAACAATGATTCACAATGTGCACCAAGATTGAAATATACCTCATATATTGATAAAGGAACAAAATAAAGATAATCAACTTGGATTCAATGAATTGCACCAAGTTGATAAACAAGATAAATGGATTACTCCAATTCAATGAATTGCATGGAGTAATCCTCTCTTTAGGATTCAATGAATTGCACCTAAAAGAGCCCAAGTGTCTAGCACAAATGATCTCTCAACAATGTCCTCACTCTAATGAATTTGCCAAAAGATGTGAAAGAAATGACTAAGGGTCCTATTTATAAGGTTACAACTTGAAAACTCCCAAAAGGTCCATTTGCAATAAAATAAATAAATAAAATAAAATAAATAACATAATAAGATAGTGGCATGAGCCACATGGCTGTGGTATGCATGAGCTAAGGGTTCGGCTAGATGGGTGCATGGTGGTCCACGGTCTGGTCCATGGCTAGGTGGCTCGATATGGCTAGCTGTAGTGCATGGCATGGTGCCATGCATGAGTCGGCTGGTCGGCATGGCATGGAGCCATGTTCGGCCTGCTAGTGGCTAGCCATGTGAACCGGCTGCAAGGAATAGGCTGGATGACATGCCTGGTGGGCATGCCACTGACCTGCTCTGCATGGCACGGGCTGGAGCCATGCTCTGGATGGCATGCCCGGTGGGCATGCCACTGGCCTGCTCTGCATGGCACGGGCTGGGCCCGTGCAATGGATGGCATGCTACTAACCTCGCTGGCGTGCGGCAGAAGGGCCATGCAGCTAGGGGCATGGCCGGCTGGGAGTGCGCCTGGTAGGCGTGCGCATGGCTGTGCGCCTGGGCGTGCGCATGGCCATGCGGCTAGGATGGGGGCCCAGGGCCATGCAGGTGGCGTGCGTGCGCAGGGCCATGCGGCATGTGTGCGTGCGTAGGGCCACGCCTGCGTGCGTGCGCAGTGCCACGCGGTGCGTGGGCATGCACATGCCTGGTAGTGCGCTGTGCTGCTCATGGCCACTAACCTCGCTGTGTCCGAGGAGTGACGTGCGCATGGCCTGCATACTGGGCGCCACGTGCGTGTCAAGGCACGGGCCAAGGCATGCATGTGGCCGGTCCATGGATATGCTGGGCGCCCCGTATGTGACAAAACATGGGCCAAGACATGCTCGTGGCATGATCGAGGGGCATGTCGCGGACATGGTTAGGACATGTGTCATGGTTTTAGAGGTCGCCTTACGTGGGGGTCTAACAGAGGGGCTATTGACGGCGTGAGAGAGGGGCTAAGCATGAGAGACGGCTACGGGGACTTAGGGACTCGAGAGGCAGAGCAGAGATGGTTGAGCGACAGCAGGGGGTAGGGGGTAATATATATAGCCCCATTAAACGACGCCGTTTGGCCTTTAGGACTAAAATTTATGCATAATATATATAATATATAGTATAGTATATATTTTATATATATTAATTATATATAATATATATAGTGATATTAATATACTATATACTAAAGTATATATTATAATACTAACTATATATTATACTATTATAGTGATACAATCATAATAATACTATATATTATACTAATACTAATACTATATATAGTTATATATATTTTGTTATAGTGATTTAACCTATTAAAAAAAAATTATAGTGATTTATATCTAATACTATAGTATAATATTAGTTATAGTGATTTAGGATAACTATATTAGTATAAGTATAACATAGTCTATATTAGACTATTAGTATTAGTATATATATTAGTATTAGTTATATATTAATATTAGTTATAGTGATTTGGTATAACTATATTAGTATAACTATAACTATAGTCTTTATTAGATTATTAGTATTAGTTAGACTATATGATAGTATTAATATTATACTATTAGTATAGCTATATAATATAAGTATAACTATAGCTATAGTGAGTTTGTTAATTGTTATATTAGTATTTGTTAATTATTATAGTGAGTTTAATTTATTATAACTATATTATTGATGGTATTATAGTGATAGTATTAGTATAGTAATTGAGTATTAGTAATTACTATAATTACTATATCATTATTTTATATGTGATTATTTAGTATAGTGATTATTTAGCTATATATAATATATCAGTATTAGTTATATATTAGAATAGCTATAAATAAAATATTATTAATAATTTAAATATATATTTTATGTTTAAAGCATATGATAAATTAAATTTTCATCTTTAAGATTAAACTTTTATTTTATAAATTATAATAACATTATCTTATATATAATTATATTAATAACATATGATCAAACAAATTACAAATGTTGATATTTAAGATTAACAATTTATGTTATAATTTATAAATTATAATATGAAATTATTTCATATATAATATTAATTTTGTATAAAACTTATATGTATATAATTTTTTCCCAACTGGGCCGGTTTGGTCTGATTCGGTCTTGGAAACCATGAAACAGGGACTGGACCAAGTCCGGTCGGTTTTATAGTTACAAGAACCGATTCCGGACCGGTCTAATTTTCCGATTTCCCAATTCAAATTTATACCCTTAATGATGAGTAGCACGTCTCTTGATTTACAACATTTAAAAATACAATCTTTTACAAGTGACTATTGATCATATCATATCAAAATAAATGTTTACATTTGAGTGTGTGCCGTGTCAAGGCTATTTATATAAAAGAACTAAATTTTATTTTCTATTTTATTACATGTTTTATGGATTTATTAGTTTCGTAACAAGGTGTGAAAAAATCAAAGCTCTAGGTTTAGCTTATAGCGTGAATGGAAAAAGCCAGTACAAATCTATGTTCTTTGCAGGGCCGACTCAAGGAGTGGGCAATAGGGGACATGCAAAGAGCACCACTGCTGTAGAGAAGGTTGGTCGAGGCACTATACCAGAAACAGGGGCTGGAGGTCTGTGCTTTGCTGGTGCAGTGGAAAGTGTGGAGTTGAGGTCCCTCTTTTGTTTGAACAGAAATGCTTTGAAGCGGTTCGGCTATTTTTAAGAGAATACCAACCGCCAATTATAAGCTGCCACGTCAACGATTCCACATAATTAACATGAGCATCATCACATTCTCGAACGCCCCAATTGAACGATCTACCAAAACACCTCTTGAAACTCAACCCAGTCGAAGGAACGCCCCCTTCACAAACTTCAGATTCGTCAAATGCCCCAGTCCAGTGCTGTCAACCAGTCAACGTCGACCGGCCCAGTCCAGTGCCCTCAGTCAAACGCCCCAACAGTTCTGTTGGCCACCAGTTTCGGCGCCACCATCTCCGTCGCACCCACCATCTCCATGCAAGAACCATCTTTGTTGCGCCTAGCATCTATGTCGCTCACCATCCGCCCAGCAGCTCTTTCGCCCACCACTACTCTATTAAGTGGTTTCCCAATAATGTATTAAATAAGCATAAAGATTAGGAAATTTTGGGCTGAAAACATGTTATATGCTTGCTTAAAATACATTATAAAGGAAAGGATGCTTGAGGCGTGACTTAACTAAAAATATTTCTATTTTTTTTAAAGTCACTTTCAGACCCACACAACCACACATTTCATCAAGGAAAAGAAAATAAAACTCAAGTGTTAATGCCTTAGCTTTCTCACTACCTTTTCGATTTTACTAATACCCTCGCACTCTCACTCTCTTTTTTTGTTTGGCTTCCAGCCCTAGCCTCCAATGATGAACCTCACGGAACAGGAGGGGATAACAAACTCATGAAATATTCGGGAGAGAGAGTGGAACAGGGGTTCGAAGGAGAGCATAAAAAGGGAAAAGGTTCGTGGGAGAAAGCAGAACGGATTTTGGGAGAACCTTCTTGTGCTGTTTTCCATTTCCCTCATATTCTTGGCTTTGATGTTGATTTTATCTTTTTCTCGCATTGATTACCAACTCACGGTGTGTGAGTAATTTCCTTAAGCTTAGGCTCGGGATTTCTTTGAGTGGGTTGAGTCTCCTAGGGTTTGTGATTTTCATTGTGAGTAGCAAGTAGTATCCAGAGAGTTTTCTTATCAACTAATACATTATGCATTCCCATAGTTTACTCATCGATCCTTGATACATCGTTGATTGAAGGGCACGGTGTATTTTTGGTTTGTATGAGACTTTGGCTTTTGTTAGCATGCTTGATGATAGTTTGGTATTGATTTGATGGAGGTATTTCAGAGTTTGATTTGAGCTTGAATTATATATATTGGCCAAACATTTTGTTCATGATAGAAATAATGTTTGAAGAAAATTGGGAAATCCTAACCCTATTGTGAGAACAACCTGTGAAAAGGGAGCTCGCAGCCTAAGTGTTTGACAAAAGTTCTTTTAGAAATGAAAATCAGTTTTAAGTTTTTTTTCCTCTCTATTTGGAATTGCAAGGTTAAGGTGTTATTGAAATACTTTCCAAGAAAATGTTTAGTCAAAATGATTTTTTTTTTTTTTTTTGAAAGGAAAGAAGAGAAAGATTGAACCACATTTGTCCATATCTGGGTACACCGAATCACATTTAATAGTCTAAAAACTTGTTACCACCCTTTGCTTGTCAGCTTTCCTTCAGAGTATGAGTAGATAAGCATCTTCATTTTTAAGACACCACGATTCAGTTCTTTGAAAAGCTTTAATCCCTGTGAAATCGACCTTGGTACTCTTCCTATAAACAACTACACATTTTCTGCACATGGGAGACATTTTAATTGAGGAGACAGTCGCACCCACCATCTCCGTGCAAGAACCATCTTTGTCGCGCCCAGCATCTATGTCGCCCACCATCCGCCCGGCATCTCTTTCACCCACCACTACTCTATGAAGTGGTTTCCCAATAAAGAATAATTAATATATCTTAAACTTAATCTAGAATTGAACGAAGAAGAAAAAATAATTGGTGCTTTTGTGCATTGAGTTCCCATACAGCATCAAAAGAACTCTGCCAATAGTTAGAGATATTTGGTTTGCATTCTATTAGTTCTTTGAAGACCCATTTATGATACTTATCAGATGCAACTTTCCCCATCAACCTGTTGGAATCAATATCTCACCCAATCAGGCCCCCATATGATAAGAAGACTCTTCACCTTTTACATCTTTTAGATTAGGTTTGGATGTTGAGATAAGATGAGAGTTTTTAAAAATTTTGTGAATAGTATTAAGATGAAAGTTTAAAATATTATTTTTTAATATTATTATTGTTTTGGGATTTGAAAAAGTTGAATTAAAATTTGAAAAAATTGAATTATTTATTATATTTTATATGGAGATTTGAAAAAGATGTAATGATGAGATGAGATAGAGATGAGATTTCTCATCTTTGCCCCCAAACATAACTGTACTTCTTTCCATGTTACCTCAAGATTTTGGTTAAGAGAGAGAGACAGAAGAGAGAGGGAGAGAAGATCGACACAAACACCTACCCAGTACCCACCCTTCTCCATAATTATATAATTGAATGGACATCTTGCTGAAGGATCTTCTGATAGCATCTTCGCCACCATCAATCTCTTCCAAACAATCGCCAACTCTTCCTTGACAAAACCCATCTTCCCACATCAACATTCTTCACAAGGTTTTGAAAGAAAAAAATTACATCCAGTTGAAATTACTGAAGAATGCAAATGAAAACTTACTAGATAACTATCAATAATTATCAATCACAAAAACTAAAATACAAACAAAATAAACATCTTCCAATTTCACTCTTTTTTTCACTCTTTTCTTGCAAGGAAGATAGTAATGCTTTGCCTCGTCGCTGAGCAAAGGAAACAAAGAAGGCAAATTATACCGCTAAGATGAACATGGTGTTTGAAAATACTACTCTGTTTACTAAATCCTCTGCTTTCTCAGGAACCAAACTGAAAGGTGAAGGCAAACCATTACCCCCTCTGACTCTTCTGCTACAAAAAGAAGAAAGACCGATATTGGAAGCTTCAACGGGCTTCGACGCTGGAGGCTTCGACGGGTTTGAGCGAAGGAGATGAGGGATGAACGAATGAGCTCCTACCATGCAGTCCCATATGTTTTCAATGGACCACCTACGTGTCGATCACTTATTAGTGGGCTATTTTTATAACAAAATAGACGGACCGGTCGTAAGTTATTCTCTTGTTTGAAAGATGAATTTGCTTTACTGAAAAAGGTAGTGAATGAACTAATAAGCAAAGTGGATAAGAGCTTGGGCCTCAGCCAAGGCCTACAACACACGGGTACCTCTAAGGTTGGTGAAAAATGGGGTGGTCTGGAATGGGCCGAATTCCTTCAGGCCGATAAAGGAAAAATAAGTAAAGGCAAAAAGAAGGTGGGCTTGGGCCGATGCGTCTAACAAACCCAACTATTATGAAATGGAGGCTAAAACATGGGCGTGCTTTTGAAAAGGGCTCCACGTCCAATCTAGGCCCAACAGTGACATCAGTACAACATCGGCCAAGGTTTGCTGTGCCAACAGCATCTAAATAAGCTCCCGACATTAGTTGGGACGGAGAAATTGTGCAGGCAACAGTAGCGAGTGAGGTGTTAACGCTAACGAGGCTTTCGACAAGGCATTCCGAAACAAGTAGTGATAGGGTTTCCACCTTATTACTACCCATCTACTATTCAAGTGTATTTCAAGTTTTTTTTTTTTTTTTTATCATTTTCTTAAAAAATCAAATACAAAAAGAGTAGTAGATAGGTAGTAGTAGAGTAGTAACCCTATCATTATTCTTGCGAAACACTGGGAGGGCCACTGTGCTTGAGGATGACACAAACTTGTGCGCCGGAGGTTTTTGAGTCATCTCCCACCACCGTTACAATGACGGTAACGTCCCCGGTGTCGAAAATCTTACTCCTTTCCGAGATGTCTGTAGACGAGGCGATGGATCTGTCGTTGGGAGGTCTTGAACATTGTGGAATGCCACAGAAAGTTGCGCCGACAACTCCAGTGTCGACGACCGTTGTGCAGGACACTATTCTGATGCCGAAAAAAATTACAATAGCTGAGAAAGTGTTGTCTGACGAGTTTGGGAGGGCGGATTTAGTGGGGAAAGATGCAACAAATGGAACTATGGTTGTTTTTTAGCATAATAAAGGAGGAAAAAATGAAGGGAGGGGCAGGACTTCCATTGAGGGGAAAAAAGCTATTCCTTTGAACTCATTTCGTCCCAGTGTATCAGATTGGGTTATTCAGAAAGTTTGGGAAAGTATTGTGTAGGGATTACATGTGGGGGATTTTGAAGAGGAGTTTTTGGTCTTACTAACAACTATTGAGGCTAGTTATGCACAATCAAAACCTGATCCATTTCTTAACTTGGCTAAAAAAAGAGAAAGAGAACTCAAACAACTTACGTGAGCCATGAAAGATAAAGGTGGGGAGAAGAGTTCTAACCAAGGGCGTCTCAAGGGGAGGGGTAAGATGGTTGTTTTATGAAGTTAAAAATAATATCATGGAATATGAAGGGGCTAAATGAGTATAATAAATGGCTCAAATTCATGAACTTACTTTGCCAGTGGAAGGGTGATATAGTTTGTTTACAAGAAACCAAATTGGAATTCATCACAAGAGAATTAGTTTGGAGCTTATGGTGAGGTCAACATGTAGAATGGTCGTACTTGCCTTCAAAAGGCGCATCCAGTGGTGTTCTCATTATGTTTGATAAAACGATAGTGGAAAGGGTGGAGGAATGTGTGGGTGAGTTCATTGTGGCTTGCTCTTTTATAAATATAGAAGACGGTTTCCAATGGGGCATTTGTTGGAATTTATGGCCTTAATGTTGATTTGAAGAGAAGGTCATTGTGGGAAGAATTGGCGGGCTTCTTAGTTGGTTGGAGTTACCAAGATGCATATGGGTGACTTTAATGTAATCCGCTTCTCGAGTGAAAGATCGGGTGTGTCCCACATCACTCTTGCCATGAGAGAGTTTTCTGATTTCATATCGGAACAAGAGCTTATGGATATTCTATTAATTGGAGGTACGTTTACTTAGTCTAATAACCGAGAATTCCCATCTTGGTCAATGATTGAAAGGTTCTTGCTAACTCTTGATTGGGAGTTGCATTATCCGGATGTAACTCAAAGGAGATTATCCTGATTATGCTCTGATCACTTCCCCATCATCCTAGACTATGGAGGTATTCAATGAGGAGAAGGTATTTTAAATTTGAGAATATGTGGCTTAAATCTGATAGTTTTGTAGATAGGGTTATACAATGGTGGACCTCTTACAATTTCCAAAGCCTCTAAGCTTCATGATGGCAAGAAAGTTAAAAGCGCTGAAACATATCTGAAGTAATGTAATGAACAAGTTTTTGACCATGTGACTCAACAAAGGTGATCTCTTTTGGAAGAGCTACATGGGTTGGAAGTAGAGGATAAGGCAAGATCTCTGAGAGAACTTGCAAGACCCAAGTAGCTACTAAAGTTGAAAGAGCAACTTTGTTGGAGGAGATCTCTTGGCGACAAAAACCAAGGGCATTATGGCTCAAGGAAGGAGATAAGTGCATGACATTATTTCATAGGGTGGCTAATTCTTATAGGAGAAATAATGCTATTGATATGTTGATAGTAGATGATGGAGTGTCCTCGGATCAATCAGTCATCAAGATCTCTGAGGTGTTACAGACAAAAATATATATTTTATCTTTAAAATATCATGTCCTTTAAAATTATATAGTTATTTAACAAATAATCAATGAGGTGGTTGTTATATATATATATATATAAATCAATGAGGTGGTTTAAAATGGACAATAGTAATACTTCAGAATTTATATATGGAGAAAAGGAGTTCAAAATTAAAATGTAAAGAAAATAAAATGTTCACATCCTTTAAAATTCCACGACCTTTAAATTTAATATAAATTCATAATCATTTAACGTAGGAAAAGATGAAGTGAGTCAACTGAAAAAAATAAAATATTATAAATAAAAGAAGACGAAATATTTCTATCTTTTAAACTCTCCCGACTTATTAAGTTTATTTTAAAGTTTTCATCATTTTTGGGAAGTAGAAATTGAAAGGACTTTTCAAATCGGAGCGCGCTGAAGGGTCTTTTATGTACTGAATTAGATTAAATTATATAGAGAATAATTTGTAAGAAATCAAAATTATTTAATAATTATAATAAAATTTACTAGGAAAATCAATATAATTTTAAATTTTGTTCCAATAATCATTTGGGTTTAAACCGTCACGAAATATTTTTCCGACGAGAAAAAACTGTCATTAAACCGTTATATAACCCATCACGAATTAAATTTTGTAACGGTTTACTATTTAACCATCATAAAATATATTTTTTGTGTCGGTTTATAATCCAATATTTGGTTGAAAGTTCAAACATTTTGTAACGGTTGGTTCATCACTAAAATTACATTCCAACATCATGGTTTACATTCAAACATATGTATTGGGAGAAAAATACCCATGGCCCATAAATTGGGTTCAGCCCACTAAAATACCATAAGAGACAAGAGAGAGACAAGAAAAGATATAGGAGCTGCAAATGTCGGAGGGGGACCAGGAAGATATGGGGGGAGCAGATATCAAAAGGAGAATGAGAGGTGTGCACGCAAGGGAAACCAGCCAACTCATGACAGGCTGGCATGTACAGTGAAAGGTCAGACAAATGTATAAAGGAGAGAGGACAGATGATGAATGGACTGACTTATGATGGAAGAAGGAGAACTAATTGAGGAGGGATCCAGAGAAAATGGAGGAAGGGGGGACAAACGAAGAAAAAATACTGAAGAATAGAGAATAAAGGGTTAACGGGAGCTCCAACTTTCTCTGTACAATGAGATATAAAGTTCCATGGGTGATTGTAAACAGATATATTATAGTGGAGACTTCCCTCCCAAAACCCTTGTGGATGTAAGCATATTGCCGAACCACGTAAATCTTGGTATCAACTTTTTTACTGCATTCATTTTCTACTCGCCACCATGGACGTACGAATCGCCACCGTATAGTCGCACCGAAACACCACCAGGGACCCCAAATTCTTCACATCGGGCACTGACCGCGAAAATTTGCCCATGCCCGCAAAACATGACATCAACAGTGGCGCCATCTGTGGGATCCCTATTTTCTCATAACCAGCTTGTCCTTTGTAGGCCGGCAATGACAAGCTCTCAGAGCTTGCGATGTGAAGAAAAACAAACTGAAGTGAAGGAAGGAAGAGCTGACGAATAGAGCTTTGGTGGAAGGGTGATGATCTCTCTGCTGCACTGAACAAATTTTGAATAGTGAAAAAAACATCATCCAGATAAGTATTATCAACTTTTTGAATTTTTACATTTTTAAAGGGGCAAATAATTTTTTACATGCCCAGGTGGAGAACTGAACTCCATGCACTTGGGCAAAAAGTACCTAGTAAAATCCGAATGCGTAAAAGTCACACTGCCTGGATATTACAAGGTGGTCTACGGTGCACCTAGATGCACAGTAACACACAACACTTGCAACCAAAGTGATCGGGCCACTTACTTTCCAGGCTCGTGTATATGGTTTACGCACATGTACGTCTGGACAATTCTGAACGTCCAAACCGAGCATTGCCCAGCAAAACACTGGATAGTGTCTATCTTGCACGGCACTGTACAAGTGCACGGTACCACGTACGGATGGACCGTACGTGCCATGCATGGCATTGTACGTACCATGCATGGGTCTCGACGGGTGCACATGACATGCACCCGAGCGGCACCTTGCCGCCCCACCTGCGGCCAAGAGCTGCCGACAACAACACTAGGCCATCATGCCGACCGCCAGAACTTTCTGCCGCGGTTGCGGCGGTCACCGAAAACAAAGGTTGTGCATGTCGTGCACAGCAGTCCATTGCGGGATTTCATCTTGCAAGGATTGTAAGGCTCATGGCTGCCAACCGTGAGCCACCTGGCCTTCCAGTGGCCACAACCAAGGCCACCGAAAGTTTCTGTCTCTGACCGAACGTACGGAGCGTACGTGCCATGCATGGGTCTCAACGGGTGCACAGGACGTGCACCCAAGCGACACCATGCCGCCCCGCCTGCGGCCAAGAGCCGACGACGACAGCTTTGGACCACCACGCCGACCGTCGGCCTTTTTTGCCGCGGTCACAGTAGTCACCGAAAGCAAAGGTCGTGCAAGACATGCACGGCGGCTACCACGGGATTTCATCCCGCAAGGACCGAATGGCTCACGACTGCCAGCCGTGAGTCCACCTGGCCTTCCGGTGGCCATCACCAAGGCCACCGGAAGTTTCTATCTCCGACCAACTCGCCCCCGTCGTCAGGGACCGAGTGGGAAGCTCTCTACGGAAACACCGTGCGCACGGTCACCACGCCGTGGCCCAGCAGCTACGAGGTGGCAGAGGGGGCCAGTGTCCACCATGTGGCTCGCTGGCCCACTCTGTGTTTACCGGAGCATCACCAACAGGTCCTCATCCCCGGAAGGTGACCCCGAAAAAAAAACCGCACATACGGCATGTGGCGTTATGCAGTAGCCCAGCTACTACGCGTCGGGAGAGGTGGATGGCACCCACCATGTGGTGCGCTGGCATCTTCTATCTCCTCTGAGCTGATCATCGACCGACCACTCCCTCCGGCATAGTTCCATGCAAACCACAACCAATGATGCCATTAACATGGTTCGGTCCCTCGGCTCGGCATGTACAAACTCTCGCTCGGATCCTCAACTAGCTCGGAAACTCACTTGAACGTGGAGCACGAGCTCAGATCCTCCTCAGCTTGGAAACTCACTTGAACGTGGAGCACGAGCTCGGATCCTCCTCAGCTCGGAAACTCTCGCTCGAATCCTCCTCAGCTTGGAAACCTGGCTCGGTAAAACTACAAGCTCAGAAACTCACTTGAATGTGGAGCACGAGCTCGGATCGTCCTCAGCTCGAAAACTCTCACTCGGATCCTCAACTAGCTCGAAAACTCACTTGAACGTGGAGCATGAGCTCGGATCCTCCTCAGCTCGGAAACCTGGCTCGGTAAAATAAGCATGGGAAACCAGTGCTCGTTTGGATTCCCTCAGTTCGGCCAACAACACATGCGAACTACTCAATTCGGCAACTATGTACATGAACTGCCCCGGCTTGATAATATATGCATGGATTCTTCAGCTTAGAAAAACTATTGTTCAGAGATTACAATACCGGAGCATACGCATCATTACACAAAGCAACTACTCAGAAACCATCACACGGTTACATCTGTCATCTCGGATTTCCTGCTCTATTGCACATGCAAGCACAGACTCTCCCTGACTACAACTTCAGGTTCGTTACTTACAAAATTTTTGTGAAATTCAGTTTCTACTAACAAAATTATTTCTATTATGAGAACGAACTGCCGGGAGTGAAAGATCAAGAACCATCCGACCTACCAGAACCGAACGCGTTGGCCCCCGCCAGCCCACGAACTCATAAGCACCGGAACCGAGCCCTCGCTCGGGCCCGCTGGCTATTCTCAACGCACGTCGCCAGTAATCCAACGGGACCTCACCGAGCGAGTCACCGTGTTCTCACAGGACTCCACCAAGTGTGTCACCAGTGATTTATTAGGACTCTGCCTAGCTTCGTGTTATGGTGTAGAATCAAATCTCCATCAACGGAATCTCCATCAATGAAAGCTCTATCAACCAAATCTCCAGAATCAAATCTCCATCAGAAAGAATCTCCATCTCAAATGAGTCACTAGGCCAGTCGAGCTCCGCGCTCGAGCTTTACGCGATCCAGGACAGGAATTCATCTTCGACAGGCCTGCCCAGGACAGAAATTTCAATAAAACTATACAATTTCTAGCCCACAAGTGTGCTAAAAATTAGCGGGGTATGTTGGGGGAAAAATACCCATGGCTCATAAATTGGGTCCAACCTACTAAAACACCACAAGCGACAAGAGGGAGACAAAAAGAGATATAGGGGCTGCAAATGTCAGAGGGAGACCAGGAAGATATGGGGGGAGCAGATATCAAAAGGAGAAGGAGATGTGTGCACGCAAGGGAGACCAGCCAACTCATGACAGGCTGGCATGTACAGTGAAAGGTCAAACAAATGTATAAAGGGGAGAGGACAGGTGACGGACAGACTGACTTATGATGGAAGAAGGAGAACTAATTGAGGAGGGATCCAGAGAAAAGGGAGGAGGGGGGACAAACAAAGAAAAAACATTGAAGAATAGAGAATAGAGGATTGACGGGAGCTCCAACTTTCTTTGTACAGTGAGATATGAGGTTCCATGAGTGATTGTAAATAGATATATTATAGTGGAGACTTCCCTCCCAAAACTCCCGTGGACGTAGGCATATTGCCGAACCACGTAAATCTTGGTGTCAACCTTTTTACTGCATTCATTTTCTACTCGCCACCGTGGACGTACAAATTGCCACCGTACAACCTCACCGAAACACCGCCAAGGACCCCAAATTCTTCGCATCACGACACTGACCGCGGAGATTTGTCCATGCCCGCAAAACATGACATCAACAATAATGTTAAAGCATAGTAGGATGCTTTCTCAGTCATCTAGCCATACCAAGACCAATTATCTTCCTACTTTTTTACATCTTTAATAACTGAGAAAGCATCCCTTTCAAAGATGACATTCTCTAAACAAATTTTCGAGCATAGCTGCATAGCCCTTCTATAAGGCATGCAATTGCAAAATGAATAACATACTGTTAAGGCATGCATAAGGATGCTATTAACTAACCATCAATATCTCTAATAACAATTGCAACCCCTAGTTTCAAATTCTCTCCATCTAGAGTAGCATCCCAATTAGCTTTAAAATAATTGTTACCTGGCTTTTGCTAGCTCCATTAACAACACCATCAGATCATGATAGAGGAGCTCTGACTATTTCATTTGCATCCATAAAGTCTTCCAGATCATTTTTAGCACCAGTTAATATTGAGCTTGGATTGTCAAACCTTTCTTCAAAGACAAATCTATTTCTCCTATACGAGATCCTTTGTAAATGCACAAGCCATTTCCTCCAAATCTCTCTTCTGTAACCCTTTTTTTTTACCATCTCCTCCCATATATTATAGAAACCATCTTCTCTACAAATCCATTTTTGAACTGAACTCATGGAGTCTGCCCATACATCAGAAGTAGCAACACAACTCCATAACGCATGACAATCCTCCAGCTATTCACAAATAGGGCAAAGAGAGTATCAGTATTCTTTTTTTTTTTTTTTATAAGTAAACGATAATGTTATTAATAAAGATAGACAAAGCCTAAGTACATAAGAAGATATACGAGAGATAAGACATATCTAGGTCATAGTATTGAAAATTAGAAAGTCATGAAAATTCAGGTCATTAACATCTAAAGCTATGACCCATAGAAATAAAGTACGAAAAAAATGAGTATAAAGTTCCTCTAGTGGCAGCTCATTATTTTCAAAAGTCGGATCATTCCGCTCTTACCATAAGCACCACATAATACAGGTAGGAAATCATCTTCCATATGTTCCATACGGCTTTGATTTGTGGGATTCCTCTCGGAAGCGTCCAGCTAGCCAGTAGATCAACCACCTTTGCAGACATTACAAAAGATAACTCAACCTAGCTAAACACTTCAGTAATTTTTCTTTTAGACAAATTACTCTTTGTAGGAAGAACTTTACTAGCAGCTCTCCAAATAAATATTTTAACAGAATTTGATGCATTCAATTCCCATATTTTCTTCCATTCTACTATATCCCTTTTATTGTTTGATTGTTCCCCTTCCACTGTTCTATTCATATCAACTGCAAGATACTAAGCACTTCTCCCCGAGAAAGAACCATTCTTGTTAGGACACCAAATAAATTTATCTTTAGACCCCTTCTTACTGAAAGGTAAGCTACAAATTACTTCAGCCTCTCTTTCAAGTTGGTTTGAATGTTGATGGACTACATTCGAACGTTAGTTATAAAGGTAATAATACATTTACAATTCTTTATAACTATTTTACAACTCAGTTTTAATAAATTAATAAAATTGTGCCACTCCATTAAAAATAAATTTTAATATTATAAAATTACCCTTTATATAAAGAAGTTAAAATGTCATAAATTAAAGAAAATAAATGTTCATATCCTTTCAAATTCAACGACCTTTAAATTTATTCTAAATTTATAATAATTTAACATATGGATTGAAGATGTGGCTCAAAAGAAAAGAAAATATTATAAATAAAAGAAGACAAAATATTTTTAACTTTCAAAATTAAAGCTAAAGGGTCTTTTATGTATAGAATTAGATTAAATTACATACAGAATAATATGAACACCTGACTATATATATAAATATATATATATGAAAAATTCTATCTATCATCTTCTACACCACACAACACGATGTGATTTACCATTTTTATCTTTATATTTAAACATATACATATTAATGTATATATATGTATATTTAAATAGAAGAAAAAATATGATAAATCACATATTGATGTGTGATATGGAGATGATAAAAAGTATTTATATAAATATATATATTTATATATATATATAACACATACACACACTCCCATTGATTTTTTAACTTCTAGCACAAAAATTTAACAATATACGTTCTTGTGGATAAGTTTTTCAAATCATCGACCTTTTTTTTTTAGCAAGGAAAAACTTATCTAAACATTGAAATGAAATGGCAGAGAATCACCAACTTTTGTCTTAATAAAATTCGCCCCATAAACCTTTTTCATTATGCTTTGTCGTAAAAATAGCTCTGCATGAAATCGCTTGAAAGCTCTTTAACCATTGTGCTTGACCAAGGAGGATTCACGAAAGGTATAAACAAACAACTTTTTCGCAAAACTGAGATTTCCAAAAATTTCAGATGGGGATGACATTAACCATTCAACTAATGTGCCTATGGAAAACTAGGTACACAAAATTTTCCTGTCTTTTAAGCTGAAAACTTTAGGATTAGAACAATATCCGCTCTTGATAGATCTCTAATGCTTGAATGGTCTTTTCTATGAATAACTTCCGGTGCAATCTATACCTGCACATGCCCAGGAAGACATCAATCACTAAGAGGGGAGGGGGGTCTCACTTTCAGAACACGTAAAAGCCAAATTGCACAAAAAAAAAACAAAACAAAACAAAAAAAAAGGGGAAAGTTCTCAGAAAACAAAAATAGTATGTGAAGACCACATACTTGATTGCGGCTTCAAGTGTCCTCGTAGGTTCTGACATAGAATCTGTCGGTAGCAGCATGGGGGAAAATTAGAAGCTTTAAATATGTAAAATATTATATTTCAGGCATATTAATAGTCTGCTAGCTATCCCAAGAGATACATAGCCAACTGATCCATTAGCTCCCCATGTTCAGAATATTGGAGATTTTAACCATAACTTAACTCATAGGCCAAAAGTTGGTAGAATCCAACTATCAATGTAGTCATTAGAGTGTGAAGATTAGCATTGCAACCATACCTAGCAATTTCCGGTCTTGCTCAGAGGTAGTAGGAAATTCTGCCAGCATTTGTTGGCATTCTTCCTGTAACTCTTTCACGGCTTTCCTTTCCATGCTTGGGATTGGGGGCACATCCCCATCTGACCAAGTGGGAATTGTTCTTGCCGCTGCTATGACCGCACCATCAACAAAAGTATCTCCACCATTAGAAAGAAGACCTGCTACAAATTTTATTTGAATCATTTGGATAATAATTCCAGATTTGAAGTGCAAAAGAATTCAATATCAAGCAAGTCATGAAATGAAAATATCAGATAATTCATACTGTTATGATAATACTCTTCAGGTAGGCCAGATATATTGAAGACTGACAAGAAGGAATCCAAATGAATATGTGCATTGCCTGAGAACTGGATCACATCCCAAGGATTCTGTACACTCGAGCCATTAGAACTTAATTCCAAGAAAATTACACCAAATAAAATATTGAATTTTAAAAACAAATAAAACTTTCAAAGCATTCTAAACAGAGGTGCAAGAAGAGGATGCTAGCATACTTCTACCCACAAGCAATCCACTAACTGAGAGGATTTTGGGTAAGAACATCAATCACATGCCATCAAAAAACTCATATGAAGCACTTTAGATTGATATAATTAATCCGTTGGATCATTGCTAAGTTCTTTATCTAATGGCTAGGCTCATGTCTTGAAACTTGTGTAAGACATTCAAATGAAGGATATCCAATAGCAAGTTTTTCCTATTCGAACAGATTTGCCCATTTTAAAACATACCAGGAACAATATGATGAAATATTGCCAAAAGGTTAAGACTATAAAATAATAGAAGAAAAAATAAACAGCCCCAGAAAATGGCTCCTACAAGTAACATTCAGAAATAGCGTGCGATGTCATAAATCTGCTACATTAAGATTTAGAAGTTAGAGCTCTAACTCAAAGATTTTCATACCATTTGAGGGGAAAAAAGGAAAAAAGCCACCAACCCCAGGTACAGGTATCACATGCCTTCTTAGTCTCAGGAAATAAAAAGAGTAAAGGGAAATTTAATTTCTCATCTAGTATAATGTCACTTAAAGATGTCTTGGTACTAATCTTAATTGAAAAAAGAAACGAAAAGAAAGAGAGTGAGTGGAGAGAAGGGGGGGGGGGGGGGGGGAATAGAAAGTATCATAACTTTAGAACCGAGACTTGAACATCATGTCAGATATGATGAACCACAGAAAAGGCAAAAGGCATCACTTTGCCACAGTTCAAGTTAGACTATGATGTACACCACTAAAACCCAGTTTGAAACCAAGAGGGTAACATGGATTGGAAACTGATTCAAGGTACAAGCACATAGCATAACAGATACAAACAGCAGTCACTCAACTGTTTTATTCCATTATTTAGTGTTGCAGACCACACAATTGCACATAAACACACTCTCATATGCAAAAAGAAACCATAGTTTTAGTTTCCAAACAAGTTAGATTGCAAAATGATTACTGCTAATCATTGTGCACGGAGATCAAAGTGCTGAAAATGTGACATGTAACTCAAAGGGCTCCTGCATGTTACACAACAGCATAGAATTTCTAATTTCTTGTTTAGTTGTTGCTACACTTTCCAGGACCAGCCAATATTTGGTTGGTGCTGTATCCCAAGGTGGTAAAGATATTTCACTCAGGCACCCTTGAAAAACTATTGACCATCTTTTTCTTTTTCCTCCCTCCTATTTTAAGGCTTGAAACACTAGTCAACAGAAGTTCACATATAATTAGGATTCACAAAAAGCTATGGACAGTTTTAAAAAAGTTGCATAAAAAATTCACTATTTCTGAAAAGAGAAATTATTTGCTTTTTCTTTTGACTTGAACAAATTGAATATTACTTTTTTTACTTGTATTACAATCTCAACTAGATTAGTGCCTGGTAACTGACAGGCATCCAAAACAGGAAAAAGAAGAGTAGAGCTGAAAGAAAATACCACTGATGATGAAAATCCATATCTTTGCATGAACATGTCATTCTTCTGTCCACTCAGGTAATTGACAGTCATCTGTGTGAATTTATGAAATTAGGAGCAGATGGTGCAGCATTAAGAATTCTGGGTTTCTTTTCTACCTATCATAAGTGATAAGTTGTTCTACATGTAGAACACAAATAATAACATGAGTAAAATATTCAAAATAACTACCTGAAGCAAAACCAAATCTAGTATAGAATGTCATACCATAATCTCAACAATAGCTTTATGCATACCAAATAGCTTTGAAAAGTTGATATAGGAGATTGCCTTGGGAAGTACATTATCCAGAGCCGTGTCAAAAGAGATTTCCTCGGGTGTGTTCAGATCATGTCCCTGTTTTTCTGGACAGTGGTGCTATTCATGGGGGTTGGAGGTATTTTAAGTTTGAAAACATGCGGTTAGGAGTTGATGGTTTTGTTGATAAGGTTAGAAGTTGGTGGTCTTCTTATCAGTTCACGGTAGGGGTGAGCACCGACATAGTCGGAGTCGGATTCCCCTAAATCCGAACTCCGACTCCGACTTTCTCAAAGTTCAAATCTGAACTTCGACTTGTGTAGGCTCTGATCTAATTCCAACTCCGACTTGTTGGAACTTTTTTGTGCAATCTTTATTACTTTGGTTTTCTGCTTTATTGATTAAAGGGGCATGTGCTCATGATTTTCTGTTGTCGCTCTCTGTTTTTTATAATGTATTTAGGTGTCTTCTTTTGTATACTTCCAGTGTATATAGGCTTCACCGATAAATTCGTTTCTAATAAAATTACTTCTTACTTATAAAAAGAAAAGTTGATATAACTTTCTGCAGCTAAATATTATCAAAATGTCATCATCAACTTGATTTCATGAATAGCAGTGCTAAGATTTTATCAGGACAAGCACTATTAGGGCGGCATTATACATCCCCATTCTGATTTTATGATAAATAAGTCCTTTACATGCTCTCCAATTAGATAATTTATCCAAAAAATGCAAGGACAACAAGCTGAGATGAAAATTAATAATTTTACAACAATAGCAAAATCACAAATAAAATTATGTAGCCACCACGGTTTTACATTTGAAACAATTTATTTTAATTGAAGAAACAAAACTCAAAACTCCACTCAGTGCATGTGTTCAGTATTAGGTTACACATTTTGTGATGAGTGATAAATTTTATTGAGACTAAAAAGGGTGTTATCCCAGTACAAAGAAGTATACAAAGAGATCCACCTAACTAGCAATTAAGGCAGGAATGTAATAATATTCAAAATTGATCAATCAATTGAGCAGGTCACCCCGACAACATGATACAGCTCTTGTAACAACTTTTGCTTTTATATTGCCTCGGCACTAAAGTCACGTCCTCTCATAAAGGCCCATATTATTCTGAAGGGAAAGCAACTGCTAACAATGATCCTAAATATATATCTCGTAAAGTCATTCACTCTTCAGTGCAATAGTATAACTCCAGGTGGTACTCTTGTAATCTCCAGTGTTCTAGGGTTCTTCCTACAATGTGTCATTACAAAATTTATTTGCATTGTTTAATTCATGTGCAAGCTCAGAGGAACAATTCATGTATAGGAGTGCTCAGTATCTGTCCTGGCCCGATAGCACATCAAGGTGTATCTCTGGTACATCCTCCACAATACTGTGTATAACATTGTTCACCGCCACTTCGTCCTCAGTCATTAGGACTATGAGCAGATCAAGCTAATATTAAATAAAAATTAATAAATTCAGATCAAGAATATACATATAATGATTAATGACAAAGATAACAGAGAATTCCAAACACTCTATTGGCTACTTCTTGCCTCTCGGTAAGTGAAGTTCAGTTTTGAGTTCTATAAACACTGAGCTCAACAATGGTCGAACTTCTATATTTCGTTTCTAGACAGAGAAGGATAAGTTATGCCACTTTATACAATAATGAACAGTGTTCATTCTTTTAACCTATAGTTTAATTGTACAATCTTTTTTTATAAGTCTACTTGTACAATCTTTACCATCAAGGATCTATGCTGTTAAGCCCATGTATTCATTCCACTTGAAACATTTCACCCGTGCAGAGAATTGATCAAATCAATATTTGATAAACATAACAGATATTACCTCATCTCCTTTCTTAATCCGTTGCCCCGCATTTATCATCACCTCAAGCATACGATCCTTAAAACGCCAATGGAAAAAACAATTTGGCTGGAAGGAATGGTTTAGCATGTCTGCAAAAGTAAGAGCAAGTTGGTCAAACATATATCCAATGACAAACCAGCCAATCTACATAATAAATCTAGACGTTTGAGAAAAACTGCATTGGCAATTTGCTTAGTTGTAGATAGTGTGACTACAATTAAGAGTCCATTAAACGAAGGAAACAACTGATCCAAATAGGAGTCCTGGTATTCTAGCTTTAGAAGTGACAATATTTTGTCCTTTAGTCGTCTTCATATGTGGTGTTGAATGTAAAACACTATTTTTAGGCTTAAACCCATATTGGTCCTTCCGTGTAACTGTCAATTTGATCTTTTCATCTGAATAATTTAGCCCTTAGACTTCTGGATTGCATTCAAGGAAATCCCCCATCAAATACATCTTATATTGTACAGAAATATTAATTCACCCTAATGGCAAGTCTAGAAAACTTTCTATTTCAGGGAACATACGCTTATTTTTTGTAAGTGCTTTTTTTAACAAGGGAACTTATACTTGTTTTCAGGAAATGGAATATCACACTCTTTCAAAATGCACAAGATTGGGGAGTTGACGCATTTTCAGAGTTTTACGGCTTCTACTCTCTACTCTTTTGAGGGGAGAAGTCGAAGACAAGATTTTCTGGCGTCACTTCCAGAAAGGGAAGTTCGCCGTCCACTCATTCTACCAAGTCATAAACACAAATAATACAAATTCATTCCCATGGAAGAGTATTTGGAAGACAAAGGCACCCTTAAAAGCTATCCTCTTTGAATTTACGACTTCCTTGGGAAAGATCCTCACCCATAAAGTTAAAGATCAAGGCAAATGAAGAACAGAGATATCCGAACTAGAAAATAAGATCAAACCAGATATGAACCTAAATATCTGTTTCACATTATCTATCCCCACTGCTAGATTTAACGGGATTCATGCATAACTGTCTGACAATCAAAGTACCATGTCTAAATTTTATAATTTACAAACCTAAAAATTGAATTCCATGCACAAGATTACATGACTCCTTTATCAATTATCATATTGATAAAATTGTGTTACAACAAAAAAATATCTTATCGTGAAATAGAACACAGTTGATTGTTAGGTTTTAACTTTACAGCATACAATCATCTTTGGCAATATGCTAGACAAAATGATTAGAAGAATGTTTACATGGATAGAAGCTTACTACTGTTTCTCCTTTTACTTATAAAAAAAAAAATGGATAGAAGCTTACCAGCATAAGGAATTAGCATATTTGAATCTTGAACTAGTGCACCAATCCTCAATTGCATGTTAATGCATCGTGATTGTGCTGTACCCACCGCCCAGATGAATCTCTCAGGATCATTGGCAAGGCGCTTGATTTTAAGGGGTACACCTGAGTGCTGATCACCCGGATACAAATATCTTTAATGATACTTCAATAAGATACCGGGGTACATAATAGCAAAGGACAAACAGAATGCACAGTACAAGGCAGACAGGATTATTCGCACCCAGTTCTTTTCCCAAAATTCCAATGCTCGGTGTCGCTGTTCTCTCATAGTTGAAGCAAGCTTAGGATCCTGAAGCTCCAAAAGCTCCTCCTATAACATATATAGAGCAAAAGGGAAGAGCAGCATGGCTATAAATTGTTTATAAGGCTGTAAGAAAGGAATTATTAGAAAAACTGCAAAGAATCATAAACCTGAATTTTAGAACTGCACTAAGAGACTGACTACTGGTCAAAAAACATATTTAGGCTCGTGAAATTTCTGTGATAAGGACCTCTATGTCATTAGTGATGTGAAATTTCTGTGATAAGGATTTCTAAGTCACGCACCTCTGTAGCTAAAAGCAAGCTAGTGCACTCCTCTGCACTAGGTAAAAAGTCACCATACAACCTCCAAAAGTTATTCTCCAGATCAAATGCAAATAAAAGAAGGCATGCTAATCGTAGGTCCAAATCTGTCTGCCACAAGGAGTAAGCTAATATAAGACTATAAGTACTCAATCCAACAAATTACAAGCCAAAAAACAAAAGGATACTAAGTGAACATTTATTCCAATGAGTAAGCAAGCTTGTTCACCCATTGACCAAATTGAACAAATGATATATAAAATGCTGGGCCTACATTCAAAAAATACAATTACCTCTGGATTGGTTGAGTTTATAATATCAAATATAGGATGACCCACTGGTATTATATCTGGAAAGAACATCCATGGGAGCTTTTGGCTTATGGTTAACATTAATTCCAGTGGAATTTCCATAATTACCTGCACAATATGGTAAAACTTCATTTACAGTAGAATACTCGAAATGAGGCTCCAAGATTAACCATGAAAACAAAAAACATTATTAGTCTTGCAAAATTATGCAAGAAAGAAACCAATAACTAAATCAAAGTTCACTTAACAGACACTCTAATGATCAGGAAGCTATAATACAAGCAATATACGGTCTACACAACTCACCCTGGGTCGGCGAAGTGGCTCAACATCTTTGGATGCATACACTCCAAATCCATCTGGCCCTTCTTTAAATTCAATTCCATAAGCTCTCATGCTCCTTACATACCCTATCTTATAGAAGTCAGGGTCTGCTGGCTCCAACTGTGTGGAGAAAAAATGTATTTATAAGTCAACTAATCAATTATTGAGCAATGAAAAATAACATACCAAGATAAGTCCCCACATCAAAAAGGAATGTGTTGGGATAGATATACTGCTCTGTGGACTGACATTTTCTGTCGGGTTGGGTCTTGGGTTATTCCTAGCAAAATAGTGGATCCTTTTTTCCTCTTGGGATACTTGGAGTACACATTTGAGCATTTTCATAAATTTTTTTCAAATATAAAAATAACTATCTAACCTTGAAATTAGCATATGTTCTCTATTTCCAACGAACGCGAAAGTTCGTCGTCTTGCACATATGAGCTTTGAAAGAATGTACTATCGGCTTTCAAAAGCCCAGTAACGTTCTTACCCTTACGTTCTCTCAGAAAGTAAACAGCAACTAAATGAAGAAAAGAGACGTAATTTTACCTCAGAGGGCGATTCTTCAACTTGGGGAGTTTGGAATATCGGATATTGGGGAGTCTCGGTGGTTCCTTTAATGGCTTTAACCAGATTTTCGGTGTCAGTAGCAAAAGAGAAACTGCGTCTTCGTGACCACCCATGGTGGAAATTCTTCAACTGCTTCACAAAGAACTCAAAATTAGGCAGAAGAAACAGACATAAAGAGTATGCACGAGTTTGTGTACACAGAGAGAGAGAGAGAGAGAGAGGACCTTCGAATTGGAGATGAAGCAATTGGCGGGATTGTAAAGAGGAAGAGAGGAGGCCATTAGTGAGAGGCGAGAAAGTTCAGTACATGGTTTTGTTTACTGTGTTAAGCGATATCCCGGCGAAGACGAGCATTCCGATTACAATTTCAAATAAACCTTATCCGCTTCCCTTGTCCGACTATATTATTTTTTAGTTTTTTTTTTTTTTAATAAAAATAAAATTATAAACTGTATTTTTTGATGAATAATGTTACTTTGACACCTTATGATAACTCATTATGTTTTTTTTTTTTTAAATTTTCTTCTTTAATTAATAGTGAAGTAAGTGAATATTAACGTATTGATATTTTTTTTATATTTTTTAAATATGTTTTAAAATAATAAAAATAAATAAATTAAAAAAAAATAAAAATAAAAAGTTGATTTTGGCCTAACTATAATTTGTAGCGGGCAAATATAAGTGTTAGAGTAGTACCGTTATTGTTTGATATGATATATCATATTTATTTACAATAAAAGAAAATTTTATAATTTAATATATTACATCAAACCATATCAATTTTTAAATTTATTTTTATTAAATTCATTTATAAATAAAGCATTTCTCTTCCGTGTTATATTAAATTTGACTACTAAATAGTAAGATTAATTTAACTAATAACTGACCCATTAAAAATTCAATTAATAATTGGCTGGAGTAAACCAATTTTTTTCTTTTTTCTTTTTTCTTTTTTCTTTTTTTTAAAAAATGCTCGATTTTAAGAAGGACCTAATTTCACTATTGAGTGGAATTTTTTATTTTGACTCAAAACGATCATGTTTCCAATTTGTTGCTCGTAATAGTAGCGGTAACAATGTTAACACCAATAAAATTACGACCCATGTCCTTAATCATGCAAACTCTATTTTATATGTACGAGAATACATATTAAGATCCCAAGTGAGTGGAGATAAGCATATAATTTACAGCAAATTACCCAAGACTTAACATATATTAAATCTCTAAAAATTTATAATTTACAGCAAATTACCCAAAAAGTACAAATTTGGAAAAAATAGACATATTCTTTATTGGTTAAGTAGCTTTTTTGGGCCAAAAGAAAAGTTATCTGACTGTGAACCTAATTTTGTTTAGGATTAAATTTATGTGGTTTGCCTTTTCGACAGGCTGATCCGTACACATTATTTTTTAGCCTCGAGCATAGGCAATGGCCTAGATTCTAAATTTTGATTAAAATTTCAAATTTTGGCTATTGCATTAATCTTTGGCTAGGTAAATCTATATTAAACTACTCATCTTAAAATCGAAATAATAATATAATATTATATATTTTAATAATATTTTACAAAAAAATTGTAATATTTTATAACTGCACTTCATATTTTAATTAATAATTAAATCTTTACTTAAAATAAGATAGAAAATAGAATTATATATTAATTAATAATTTAATTTTAATTTTATAATTTAATTATTATTAATGAAATAAAATAAAGTAGAAAATAACTTACTATTTATTAAAATTGAAATGGATAATATAGATTCTAAAATAATTAGATAATATAGACATTAAAATAACGTATAGATTTTTGAAATGGATGTAAGATATTACAAAACAAAAAGGGCATAGAAAGTAACATTTATGTATATAATGTATGATGGGTCAAAAACTTCAAAACCCACGCACCTAATATAAGATTAAAATATTATGGTTGTTGGAATGATTAAAATATTACTTTGGTGAGTAAATAGTGTCTAGTCAAAGATGATTAGGGAGCTTAATTTACTGTAGCTCATATATTAAGCTTTAGCGGTTTGGCTAGTCCAATGTAGAGGATTTTACTCATGCCTAGCTAAAATATGAAGATGCATTGGCATTTGGCTAGTCCAATACCAATGCTATAAAGTACTAGTAGTAGAATCAACAAAGTTTGGTCAAAATTTAACTACAGAATTCATTTTTATAAATTTAGTTAATCACTTTTCAATAACACCAAATAAAAGACTTTTCAAATCCATCACTATTTTATTAAAATATTGATTTTGACAATTTCATTTATTTTATTTCTAATTGTAATTTGAATATTTATTCGTTATTAAAAAAGTATACATTAATTTTGTAACGTTTATATTATTCCTAACGGATATAATTTTTTAATAGTCTTTTTTTCTTTACAACGATTATATTCTTTCAACTAACATATTTTCAATGGTCATATTTCCAACGGTCATATAATCACAACGAATATATTTTTTCTGTGGTATTTTTGCTAATGGCTATATTTTCAACGGTATATTTCTCCAACTAATATATTTTTTTAACAGCTATATTTATCCAACGGTTTTTTTTTTCAACAGTTATATTTTTCCGATGGCCATATTTTTCTAATGGATATATTTTTACTGCTTTATTTTTTCCAACGGCTATACTTTTAACAGCTATATTTCTCAAATGGATATATTTTTTTAACAGCTATATTTCTCAAATGGTTATATTTTTCCACTATAAAACATAATTTTTCCTCAACAATTTCATTCACTTCAACTCAAGTGTCTCTGTGAAACCTTTTATTTTCATTTTCTCTCAATAGATCATTCTTTTTTTCATAAAATGACACTTATCGATTCAGATTCTGACGAAGAATTTGAGATAGCAAGATAACTTATTTTGAAAAAAGAAGAATCAAGCTCACGTGATTCTTCTAAAAAATTACGTAGATTCATCAGGCATGATAGATTGTAAGCCCACCAAAATCTTTTACGCGACTATTTAACTAATCCTCCAATCTATCATCACAAATACTTTCGAAGGAGGTTTCGAATTAGTCATTCTCTGTTTCTTTGTATCCAAGCTATGTTAGAAGCCCATGAACTTTATTTTGTCTAAATACATGATAAAGTCGGAAGGCTTGGTTTTCTTCCCTTCAAAAAATAACTGCTGCTCTGAGGATGTTGCATATGGTGTCACGACTGATTTTATGAATGAATATTTGAATATTGGAGAGACTACTGTAGTAAGAAGCCTAAATTTTTTGTCAAAGCAGTTGTTTTAGTTTTAGTTTTTTCTGAAGAGTACTTAAGGAAACCCAATAATGATGACATTGTAAGATTGCTCGCAGTTGATGAGAAACATATATTTCCAGGTATGTTAGGAATCATCGATTGTATACACTGGAAGTGAAAGAACTGCCCAACTGCTTGGCATGGTATGTATTTTGGTCATATCCATGAACCGGCAATTATTTTAAAAGCAGTGGCTTCTTACGATTTATGGATTTAGTATTTTTTTTAATTACCAGGATCTCATAATGATATAAATGTGCTTGATATATCATTTATATTTTCTGACATTACTCAAGGGCGTACTCCGATTTACTCCTACACCATTAATGGTCATAACTATGCAATGAAGTACTATCTGATTACATTTATCCGTAATGGGCAACATTTGTTAAAACCATCTCAACTCCCCAAGGAAACAAGAAAAAATACTTTGCTGCAGCCTAAGAGTCCGCAAGGAAGGATGTGGAGTGTGCTTTTGGTGTGCTTCAAGCACGATTTGCTATAATTCGTAGACCTGCATGATTTTTCACATTGAAACACTCAACGATATTATGATGGCATGCGTAATTTTACATAATATGATCATTGAAGATGAACGGACTAACAACGAAATAGAAGAGCTTGAATATGAATAATTGGCAGAAAGCACATGTGAGTAGGCATCACAGTGAGTGTATTGATCCATTTCCTAACAAGAGATATGAGGATTTTAAATGAACGGCTTGAACTATTTTGAGATAAGATAACGAGAATACGAGGCCATCGAGATTTCGTAGCAACTGTTGTGCAGTTAACAGAGCTACGTAGCAACTGTTGAGAAGCCTTAACCATCTAACTTATGGGCAAAACTATGATTCAGTTCTAGAAGCAATTGAAATGATGGAGAAAATCTTCCTAGATTCCTCTTGTGGTAACTCCAAACGTATATACGAACTACATTTCTCATACACCTTCTGGGAAAGAGATATCGAACAAATACAAGAAAAATCCAAACCGAGAAAGAGAAATCGAACGAACACAACAAAACTGAGAAAGAGAAATCAAATGGAATGAACCACAAGAAAAATCCAAACCGAGAAAGAGATTAAAAAAAAAAAAAAGGCAACGACGGTGTGGCTTACCAGGAGGCATTTGGCAGCAACTGTGGGAGACGTCGACGACGTGGCTTATGGTGAGAGTCCTTCGGCTGTAGCTGCTGAAATGCTTTTGGGAATTTTTGGTAGAGTTCTTGCGGTGGGAGTCCTTCGACTGTAGTTGTCCTCAACTACGGTTTGCTATATTTGTTTTCTTCTTGCGTGGGAGGAATGGCAAGCAGGAAGATGAATTTTTTATGATCCAAATAATATTTGGCCAGAAACTTTGACTGGCCATATTTGGTCAATCAACAAACCTTAGGCTAAAAATACTATAGATTGATTAAAATTGAGTCCATTGTAGTGGCTTTTTGTGTAACTTAACTAAATTGTGGCCAAAATTTAGCTAAATTGATTCCACTACTAGTGCTCTTGCTCTCAGTAATTTAAAGTTTGATAAAATTGATCATTCTGTTAACATTTTGTCAGATAACTGTTATAAGTTCTGACGCTGCCATGTTATAGAAAATAAAAATATTTAAAAGGCCTTCCCCTCTTGATGGAAGGGAAGTCTTGATAATGGAAAATGATATTCCAACCTAAGAATATCATCGACAAAATCATTATTTTTTAACTTAAAGGTTAGGAAAATATTTTTTAATAAATTTATGATTTTTATTTATTTTTTAAATATTTAAAGCATTTAAAACAATGTTTGAAAAAACAAATTTGGGCATTCGGATATGACCTTGTTTAGGTACCAAGAGTACGTTAATTACTCTCAAATACTCTCATTATTATTCTTTATTTTATATTACTTTTCATCTATTTTTTCTACTATTCATTACTTTTCACCTTTTTTTTGTACTATTCAATATTCTATTATTACTTTTTCATTACTATTCATAAACATTCTCAAACACTTTCATTGCTATCTCTCATAGATAGGTTTGGGGCACAAGACAAAATATAAAATTTTCATCTCATTTCATATTATCATTATACATTTTTCAAATCCCTATATAAAATATAGTAAACAATTCAACTTTGTCAAATCTCAAAACTAAAAAATAATATTTTAAACTTTAAAACAAAATAAAAAATTATCATCTCATCCCCAAAACCTATCACTCCGTGGTTTTCCTCGATAGGTATAGCCAGTGTATCGATAAAACTTTTGGACGGCCACCCCAAGAGGATCTGGAGGCGCCGCACAACTTTTTTTCATAATATTTCATTTTTGGTGTCATTGTTTGGTACTGAATAAAAAAGGGGATTAGCACAAGCTAACGATCAAATTCCTGATAAGAATCAGCTTTATAAGGTTAATTCAACAATGAAACATTTAAACTAACACAAAATAAATAAAAAATAAGAAATGAAACGCAACCAAGTAAATAAAATCTCCATTAATTAGTTTGATAATATGCTTCAACTTTATGGAACTTCAATGCATAAATCATTGAAGTGGAAGTTCAAAAATATTAGCAAGATTCGAATAAACCGAAACCCATGCCTTGCTACCTCCTCAAATTCCAAAGGGAGCTTGACCCTTGATTTCTCTTTTAGTAGTCAACTACATAATGGGAATTAAGTGCTTTGGTCATCAAGTCTTCAGCGTCTAAGACTAAGAACATCATGATAGACCAGTAAAGAAAGAGAGTTTATATGTCTCCGACCATGCACTTTCTTACCTGAGATAGCTATTTAACATCTCGTCAACAACCACACTTGCAAATCTCAAAACAGTTCCAAACATTGGCCGCGTGTGTACTAGTTCAACGTCTGACCTTTTCTGGTTCAACTGAATTTCTCTTGCCTCTGCTGATTAGTCAAGAGTAACATAGACTTCTTCAACTGCAGTGTCAATTCCTGCAAAAGAACTACTGCGTGTTTGAACAACTATAGAGGCTTTTCTAACAAGTTTCAAAGTATAGGGGGGAAAAATAGCCGAGTCAATAAAATAAATTAGGAGCATGACCAAGGGAGCTACTCCGTTCTGCTTTCTAGTTTACAATTTGTCTAGAGCCTATTTCATTGCCTATGAGAACAATATCATCCATGTTTTTCAAGTTTCTCATTCAAGGTGAAGAAGACAGGAAATAAGTTTTTTTTTTTTTAATAATTAAGAAGACAGGAAATAATGATAGAGACAGCAGTGACCCTTGTCATCGACAAGCTATTCCAGTTGCTTGCTCAGGAGGCAGAATTGATAAAGGGCGTGCAAAGGGAAGTTGTCGGTATTAGAGTTGAACTGAAGAGCATTAAGTGTTTCCTCAAGGACGTAGAGGCAAGCGAAGGGAAAGNATAAAGGGCGTGCAAAGGGAAGTTGTCGGTATTAGAGTTGAACTGAAGAGCATTAAGTGTTTCCTCAAGGACGTAGAGGCAAGCGAAGGGAAAGGAGACCTCCATGATGGTCTAAAAACATGGGTGAAACAAGTTAGGGATGCAGCGTTTCATATAGAAGATGTTATAGATGAGTACATTCTTCACGTTGCACAATATTGTCATCAGCATAGCTTCGCTGCTTTCCTCCACAAAATTGGTTGCATCCTGACAAAACTAAAACCATGTCATGAGATAGCCACCAAGATTCGACATGCCAAAATATCAATCCGTGAGATCAGGGAACGAAGTGAAAGATATGGCTTTACTTCCACACAGCAAGGATCAGGTTGTGGCGCAACAAATGCTGTGACATGGCATGACTCTAGAGTGGGTTCCCTTTTCACTGAGGAAGGTGAAGTTGTGGGTATTGAATACACAAGGAATGAACTGGTAAGCTGGTTGATAAGAGGGGAAGCTAGGCGCTTGGTGATCTCCATGGTAGGAATGGAGGGGGATTGGTAAGACAACTCTTGCCAAGAAATTATATGAGACTGAGTCAGTCAAGGGACACTTTGACTGGCATGTTTGGATCACTGTGTCTCAGTCATACAACTTGCAGAAGATACTCAAGGCCATGACAAAGAAAATCTATCAGGAAAAAGAAACGACAGTTCTAATGGAATTAAACAGAATGGATGAGATCACACTAATTAGTCAGCTTTACTCCAAAAGAGTTATGTTGTGGTTTTTTATGATGTCTGGAAGACCGAGTTTTGGGAAGTTGTGAAACATGCCTTACCATGCAATAACAGAGGCAGCATGATAATCATCACAACACGTAGCCATCATGTTGGTGTTTCTTGTAAAGAATCTCCATCTGATCTGATTCACAATCTACAACCTCTGTCTCAGGAAAAGGCTTGGGAATTGTTTTGCAGAAAGGCATTCCAGTCAGAGTTTCAGGGAAAGTGTCCAAGAGAGTTGGTGAGATTGTCGCTTGAAATTGTCCAGAAATGTGAAGGCTTGCCTCTTGCAATTGTGGCCATAGGTGGTCTTCTGTCTACAAAGGAGAAGGTTCCATTAGAATGGAGAAAGTTGCATGACAGCCTCAGTTCTGAGCTAGAAAGTAATCCACACCTTACAAGTGTTACAAAGATTCTGTGTCTCAGTTATCATGATCTGCCTTACTACCTCAAGTCTTGCTTCTTATACTTCAGCGTCTTTCCAGAGGACTGTTCAATTACTGATTCAAGATTATTTCGGCTGTGGATAGCTGAGGGCTTTATAGAAGGAAAAAAAGGAAAACAGTTAGAGCAGGTGGCAGAGGAATGCTTGATGGAGCTTATCCACAGAAACTTGGTTCAAGTGTCATTTGGAGATCTCGATTATGAGGTACGTAGAAAGTATAGAATCCATGACCTGTTACATGAAATCATACTATCAAAGGCTGAAGAGCTGAATTTCTGTCAAGTTTTGGAGGCAGATGACTCGAGCTTCAATGGAAAAGGTCGACGCATATCAATCCATGATGCTAGACAAAATGTTGTAGATACCATTGAACCCTCTCATGTACGTTCTCTTTTTCTCTTCAACCTGAATGAAATGCCCAGGTCTTTCATGGTTAATTTGTTCAAGAAGTTCAAGCTTTTAAAAGTGTTGGACTTTGAAGATGCTCCTATCGATTATATTCCTCAAGAAGTGGGTAATTTATTCCACTTAAAGCACTTAAGTTTGAGGAATACGAAGGTGAAGATACTTCCAAAGTCTGTTGGTAGGCTACAGAACCTATAGACATTAAATGTCATGGAAACCCCTGTACGTGAGCTACCAATTGAGATATTTAAGCTTTATAAGCTGAGACATCTTTTGGCCCATTATTATGACTTGGGAATTAAAAGTAGTTTGCACTCGCTGCAAAGAGTGAAAATACATAACAGGGTTGGATGTTTAAAGGACTTGCAGACACTATCACTAGTGGAGGCAAATCATCATGGGGCTGGTATAATCAAAGAACTTGGAAAGCTGAGGCAGTTGAGGATGTTGGGTGTCTCAAATATAACTGCAGAAGATGGGAGGGTTCTGTGTGCCTCCATGAAAAATATGAACCACCTTAAAATTTTGGTTGTAAGCTCAATCAGTGAATATGAGATGCTAGATTTACAATGCATTTCATGTCCACCACAACTTTTAGAGCATGTCATTTTAAGGGGGAGATTGGAGAAATTTCCCAACTGGATTCCAGAGCTTCACAATCTAGTCACTTTAGGTTTATATTTCTCAGGGTTAGAGGAAGATCCACTAAAATGCATCCAGGCTTTGCCCAGTTTAGGTAATCTTTTCCTCAATCAGGGGTATGCTGGGGAACACCTGCATTTTGAGAAAGTTGGCTTTCGAAAACTCAAAAAGCTCACTGTCAGAAAGTTGGACAGATTAAAGATGGTGAAAATAGACAGAGAAGCATTGCCGCTTCTTGAGCAACTAGAGATTGGGCCATGCCCCCAGCTAAAGGAGGTACCCCCGGGGATCCAGCACCTGGAAAACCTCAAAACACTGGACTTTTCCGAAATACACACAGAATTTGTGCTCAAAATGCAGCCGGATAGAGGCGAAGATTATTGGAAAGTCAAGAAGGTAACTACTGTCCAATTCAGGTATAGGATTCAAGGAGAAAGATATCAAATATACAGGCTTGGTGACTTGGACTTGTTGGAGCGTCTACAGGGATGAGTGTTGGAGGGTCCAACTGCGAAGGAGTTTCACTGAAAAGACGAGGATGGCCACAAAATTTCATAATTTTTTATCATGTGTAATTATGAGACATTTCACATTAATTGGCTTACTACCCAAACTTTTATGCGTAAGACCTACATTGGCTTGTGAATTTCCCACCTGAGCTACAGCTGAATATGTTAACACAGCCTTCTATACTTTTAGCCTATTTTACAATAAAAGATCCAGATGTGGTTATTAAACTTTGGCCAGCGCAGTGGATCTTTGATAATCAAAAGCCTTAAATCTTTCAATAATTTCCTTCTTAGTTGTAAAGAGGATTGAGGACTTGGAAATAGATGTTATGATGACAGTTTAATGTTCAGTATCCGAAAATGTGATTTATATTTGTCAATGTGGTATTGTTGAAGTTCCATAAAAAGTTAATATATGGGATATTTCACCATTAATTGGAAGGGTTTGAGCCATCTCCAAAATTAAATTATACTTGAACTACAACATCTGAAGTACCTTACACATATATACAAGAGCTATGCATTTTAAACTCCACTAAAATGCATAGAAGAAAGGCTTAAGGCCTCATTTGGATAGTTAAAGTGTTTCATCTCATCTCATCACACACAAAATATAATAAACAATTCAACTTTTTCAAATCCCAAAATAATAATAATATTAAAAATTAATATTCTCACAATATTTTATTCAACATTCAACTTTCATCTCAACTCACTATCCAAACCACACTTAAATATTTGGCTGATAGACTTGGATGATGTCCAATCAGTTTGACTGATATAATAAACTGCTTGAAGAGCTTGGAATGCATTCCAACGAATTAAGGCTTTATTTGTTTTCAAGACCAAAATCCAAAATTTTGAAAACCTCACATCCCATCATTACAACTTTCTCAAATCCCCATACAAAATAAAATAAACAATTCAACTTTTTCAAATCCCAAAACAAATATGATATTAAAAAATATATTCTAACAATATTTATTCAACTTTTCAACTTTAATCTCATCTCATCTCATCTCTGAAAACAAACTAGGCCTAAGTTGTCCCAAGTCTTTTGCCAATTGTTCTCATTGACACTTGGGTGCGGTTGGGATAGTGAATCTCATCTCATCTCATCTTATCTTATCTTATTTTATCATTACAATTTTTTTAAATTTTCATGCAAAATACAATAAACAATTCAAATTTTTTAGCAAAACTTTCAGTTCTGCAGCAACAGACTGAGCTTGTAAAAAGGAATACCTCTTTGAATAAGATGTTGCTGTTTTGAACGACCAATATTTGTTATGTGCTCAGATCGGGAAGGGGGGTTCTGATGAAGGTTCAGTTCTGAGCGACAGAGGGAAGTAAGAAGTGTGAAGTATCAGTGTTGAAGTGTTCGTGATAGGGATAGAGTAGAACTAGAAGAAGTCTAAGCGACGTCGTTTGCGACCTGGGATCAGACGATGCTGTTTTGCTAAACAAACGAAGTACTGCGTTTTGGAAGCAACTCCTTTCTCATTTATCTCTCTTCCGTCTCTCATCAATTTATCATCTTTTTAATTTTCCCTCTAATTCCAATCCGTCCTTCTACTACATGAAAGCTCTTCATATGAAATCAATCAGCTTGTTTCTTGAATCCCTTGCAAGATTTTCCACCTCCAGAATTACTTTTTGTACGATTTTAAGCCAAAACCTAAAGAGAAATACTCAAATCTTCAACTTTAGTAAATTCACATAGACCTATATTCTCTATTCCACTAAATCTAATAAGAAAGACAGACATTCCCAATTCACTAGTACAAACAACAATTATAACTGCCATTGGAACAATCAGCAAAACCCGAAAATAAGATAACTAATCCCAACTCTATAATCAAATCAACGAACTGAATCGGAATAAGAACTGGGTACCTCAAATGGGAATTCGATGGCACCTAGGAACTGGATCGTGTGGTTTGGATTCTGTACCAACAAAATATCGTGGTGTCATTTGAACGCCATGCCTTTCGAGTTGTTATTTTCTTCTTCTTCTTCTTCTTCCATTTTTTTTTTTTTTTTTTTTTTTTTAAGCTGAAGATTTGTTAGGTTGCGTCGGGTTGAAATTGTATCAATTAAATTCATCCTAGATCAACACATTTAGGTCATGTTTGGTTGTTAAGTTGAAATGAGTTTAACGAAGTTTAGTCTAATTTTAAACTAAATCTAACATCTAAACATTCAACTTTTAAATTACTAAACGTATCTCAACTTAAAATATTTTTACACGTAGGACTCATAATTTTTTTCAATTTAACATTCATTTATAATTGAGATCTAAAACTTTTTTCAACTTCTTATAAATACATCTAAATTCATCTTAACATCCAAACACATTTAAAACTCATCTTAGATGAACTCCACAAAACTCACTCTATCATTTCAACTCACTTCTATTCATAAAAAATTTAACTTAGCTCAACATCGAATGGAGCCTTACTTTTGTTTTCCAATTCCAACTTGAGTTTCGAAGGCCAGTTATCTTTGGTCAATTAAAATGTAATAAATTGCTTGAAGATAAATTAAAGTAAAATTCTATTATGGATGAGTACTTTTACGTACAATCGCGAAGTTCGTAAAAATCGTATAATCGTTTTAAAAAAAAGTAAAATTTACTATTAAAAAATTAATTTTTTTATGTAAATTCTATATTTTATTCATTTTTTTTAAAATGATTATGTGACGATTATACAATTCATGATAGTAAATATCTTTTCTTATTATTATGGATATATGTCAAAGATTGTGCAGAATTTGCAATCATTGCTACACTTCAAGTTCTAATACAGACACACCATTTGTACTCAAGCTATGCGTGCGGTTTCATATGGCAACTTTCGAGATAACCACCGTTACCAATTATAAGAAACCTGCCGGCAGTATGACTGAGTAGAGTATGAGATCTGTTTGTAAGTAAAACATTTATCCCAAGTAATGTTAAGCCTCCCACCCGTGGACCCGAGGCAAGGCAGAACTTATGTTACCAATCCTGATTTTCATTTCCTTTTCCTTATTTATTCGTATTTATCATTACATTCATCCCACTTTCTGCTCAATACTACTACATGAACATGCCAACAACTGTGTCTGTGCTCGCAGACAAGAAGTGTTCTTCATAAAAAGTTGTCTATATAGCTCATAGTCATACTAAAATGATACTGATATTATAAAGGAAGAACTGGATCTGCCCTTTGTTTTCCACAGAGACGTGGAATGTATCTGAATATTCACAGCTAGCATTAGAATGTTCCTCTTGCATGGATTCCCTTTGATCTCATTCCTGAAGATAGCAGCAATCTGTGAAGAAAATTGTGAAAACATGCGAGCACATAGGAAGCAGAAGTTGCCGACAAAGGTAAAGAAATAATTACCTTAAACCGAGCCTCGTCGTAAAGGTTCAGCTTGATCATTTTGGACTTGATTATTATTCTGGTTGTCTATTGGCATGTATTGTGACATGATAGCCATGATCTCTGTGTCCATGTAAGACTACAAATGGGAAGAAAGTTTTTCTTTTAGCTAGTAGTATATACTATATAGGGCTAATCCAGGATGCAAATCAACAAATTTGGACACAGAGCATTTTAGTGGAGTGTTTTTATATATTACCCGTATCCTATATTTATAGAATATATAACCAGCTATACAAGCTGCCGCCAAAGCTGCAAGGACCAAGAAGGTTGGAAACCATGATCGTGATCTATTTCTTTCTGCATAAAAAAGCAAGAATCAGAACACAAATCTTCAATTAAGCAATAACCATTAATAAAATATATAATTTTGTTCAATGATTTGAATGTGGTTTCATACCAATACAAGTATCTTGCTCCTTTATATACAGAAGGTCCCCCTTACACTTGCATTCATAACTACCCCAAGTGTTTTTGCAGCTGCAACCATTACACTGACAACGACTGCGTTCCTTGCATTCATCAACGTCTGGTGCTCAACCAGAGAATAAAAGGAGATGAATGTTAGCATATTAGATTTGAAAAGCATTATAAATTTGAGCAAGTAGAGCATATACGTAAATCGTGTCTTAAGTAATAAAACTGGTATGCAGGATCACCTTTGCATTTCTGACCATCCCCACTAAAGCCATCTGGGCAGCGACAGCCATGGAGATCAGACTCCTATTTTGCATATGAAAATAATATTGGTAAGATGTATGAAAAAATGAGGAGTCTTATACAAGTGCTAAGAAAAAATGAAAAAACTTCTACGATGAGTAGAGATAACTGAAGAAGCAAGAAACAAAATGCAGACGATTAGGATAACAATCACTGAACTGAGCAAGCCGTGAAGGCCAATCCATCTCTAACTTCTGACCAGCAACCTCCATTATATATTGAGCATCTTGCAGATCCAAAAGCTGTCAGGGAAGAAGTAAAAAGTAAGTAGCTCACATCGGATAAAGTCCATCCTACTTGGACAAAATTTATAGCTCATAGCAACAGAATTAAGAAAATAGCACTCTATTGCCTGCATATTTACGTCGCAAACTTCCACTCTAATCTTATCAACAAAATTCCTAAGATCATCCAAACATATACATTTTCTGATACTCTCAAACAATAGCAAGACCTCCTCTCTGTGAGAGGGGTTTAGACATCATGCTCATGCACCAAAAACTTGATGGACGAGGTGTCTTGCTTGGAAATTTATCAGGAGTTGGAGGAAAAACGCACGTGTACAAGATGTGTAACCATCTCCTTGATATTGAACGCCATTTACCACAGGGCACTCGCAGACTCTTCCTCTAAATGTGTCCTGTCCAAATACAAGACTTCTGTCACTAGAAAATAGCTAAATATAGAGAATGATCTCAATATATAAAACACGTATGGAGAAATTTTAATGAGAAGAATTAACGAGAATGAGTGAATTCCAAAATTGTCTTTGTACCTTACAAGCAGTTACATTAGAGCGTATGTCCCGCCAACAGCCACCATTGTGTTCACAAGCGCACTCATTAGTCTCAATATCTGGGAAATGAATATAAGGAGTAAAAAAACAGAAGATACCATTACATTTTTTAAGTTCAAAATAACAGTAACATTGAAGAGTGAAATAAACAAATAAGCACATCAACCTCCACTTAAACAAACTGGAGGATCAGTGGTCTCTTTAAATCCAGCACATATGGCTTTCAGCACAGCACCTCTCTCCAATTTTCCTTCAAGGAAAGTGTCATCAAATTTTTAGCATCATATGGTAAACAGCCTATCAAAAACATGGAACTTGGGGAAAATATATCATATTAACTGAAAAATCAACAGGGTGCAAGCAAAGGACCATTTGAATGGGAAAAACAACCATGAAATGTAAAGCAAAGCACAATAAAATTAGTTGGAACAATGAGAACGCTTTTATCTGTAGTTGATGAAAGCCAACAGAAACAAATCGTGGTGCCAACCACCAAAACTTGGAAAATGTGAGCCTGTATTGACCATATATTTCGCTAGTGTGACCACTTTACTTTCCCTATTAATCACATGAATAAGATATTAGTTTCATTTTTCAGTCAATGGTGAGTGGTAACCATTTGATGTTGCCATGTTTGGCCTCGTGTTCCATAGAGGAGAGCCAACATGGACACCCAAAGAGGTGTTTTTGACTGAGGCCATCATAGTCTACCCATGAATTGCATTGTCTACAGGCTCAGAGATGAAACAGAATTCATGTTTAATTGCAGGGAAGAGAAGAGTTACAGCTTATAGAGCAATATATATGCAACAAACCTCGATACTGAACATTGTTAATGACCACTGTTGGCAAGATGGTTACATCACCACGAGAACCTCGCCCAACCTAATCAACAAAAATTGATGACAGTAATTAGAAAAATGAGAGCACCTACTGTTAAACATGATTATATCATCCAATGAAAGGTTTGACATCCTTGCCCTATTATTTTTTTTTTATTTTAAATGATGAGATATATTTGATTATTGTAATAACTTATTTCAAAGTTAAAAGTAATAATAATTAAAAACTTCTGCCACCACTCGCCCACTTCTGCCACCACTTGCATAATTGATGTAAAAAACATCCTACATTGAATTGGACAAATTTAAAATAATTTAGACTTTTGCTATAATGGTTGGCCAAAAATGAAGAACCACAATTGATTCACCAAACATTAAACTACTAATTTTTCATTCCAAGCAAATATTAAAATATTAGTTTCTCACTCCAAGCAAAAATATTATTTGGTTTGTAATTAAGAAATTTAGATAGAAATTTAGATGAGTTTAATCAAATATTTTTTGTTATTAACATTAAATGACTTTTGAAAATATATTTTTTTAATATTAATTTAATTAGAATATAATTATAATTAACATTTAATTGGTAGAGTTACAAAATGTGATAAAAATAAATTAAATAAAAAAATTATTAAATTAATATTATTTTATCATTATATAGAGAGTGAATGAATAATCCAACGAGGGAATTGAATTTAAATGAAATAGATAAATGTAAAAAAATATAATATTGGTTAAATTTTGAAAATAGATATGGTCAGACCAACGAGGATGCTCTAAGTTGTTTCAAAAAGTCCAATCACTTAAATAAAAAGTCGCTTGATCACGTGACATATCACCGTATAATTCTATGGATCGATGATGACAAAATTCAGGAAGAAATGGCAAAAAAAAAAAAAAAGCATTTATCAAAGAGATAAGGAGCATGACCTGGAGTTCTTGCTCAGTTCTTAGGACTTCATTTTCCATATCAGCTTCAGGGTCACCGATGCACTTTCTAATCTTCTCGATGGGAAGACCTGAGTCAAACAGATTCAAGCCATCAGTAACACAACAATAACAGAATAGAATGTGCAAAAGAGTAGCACCATCCATATATAGATCGGAACTTACCAAGTGCTTCAATGATAGACTCAGCACAATCCTTGCTATATCTCTTCTCCTTCATGGAACACCTAATATGGAAATCTGTAGCATAATCCCACCAAACCCATGACCGGTTGCTCTCCTTGGCGACTCTATGCACACAGAGCTGCCTCAAGTTCTCAACGACCACATCTTTCCCTTCATATCCCTCTCCAAAATTTTTCTCTGGGTCTGGAGCACAGTATCTTCCATTGTTTATGCACTGAGACTTGCATTGACCGGTATGGATGAATGCGAGCGGGCAGTACCAAGTTATGTAGTGTGGTGTGAAAAGGGTGTAACCCCCCTTCTCAAGAATCTGAGCGTGGCCCCTGAAATTGCTCACAAAATTCATCTGCTCGTCGCAGCGAGCCCCACATTCGTCGTTACTGTTCGTCCAAAACTCATACTCAACCCTCTCATCTGGATGGGGCACAGCCTCTCTCCAGTCTATTCTTATTATAACGTCCTCTTTTTTTTTCAGACCTTCCTTCAAGCTGTCGCCAAAAGACTTCTCTATCAAAGCTGATGGAATTCCAATCTTCTCTATGTAACCATCTGCATCATTGCTTTCCTCGGGAGAATCCATGGTAATTAGAGGCTCGTCAAAGCTATCAGCCACTAAAACAGCTGCAGCTCCTGCCTGTTGTCCATTCCATACTTTCAAGGCAAAGTAGCATCCTACATTTGCAACAAAAGAAATATATATAATTTATCCACAGACGTCATTCCGAAACAAAGAAACCGCAGTGAATTTGTAACATCATTCAAGAATGATTACTGTGATTGGTTATGTTGTTAAACACCATGTCAAGTATGGATAATGCTTTTTTTTTTCATCCAAAATTTTAGCATTTTTCAATTACACTGTTAATGTGATACATTTTAATTAGTTTGATATATTAGTCACTTAAATGGACAATTACTTAAAATTAAGAGTGTGCAACGAGATCCGGATGTTAAAATCCGGGCAGTTATCCACCCGGATTATCCGGAAATAATCCAGGCGGATAACTGGATTCAATTAGGATATCTGGATTTTCATTTTTTTTACTACAAATCTAGATATTTGGGTTATAACCGGATTTAATCCGAGTTTTTAATACTTTTTTTTTTAAAAAAAAAGAAGACTTTAAAACTATAGAACTTTTTAAAAAAAAAATAAATCTGATATCATGCTTAAATAATCCAGATTTAAAAAAATAATAATTTAAACACTTTTAAAAATATTTTAATAAAAAAACAAATTAAAGAACAAAATAAATAAAAATGAAAAATAGATAATATTGTTGTTACATCACAATACAAAACATAAATTTACAAAAAATAAAATAAATAGTAATACATCACAACTAATTAAACTAAGACATAACAATGTAAAATAAATAACATTGTTGAATATTTTCCGTACAATTACTGATCAAACAGCTTGTATTATCAAATTTGCAATCAAAATAGTGCTTTTTAGGGGAAAAAAAAAACTGATTACAGAAAACTGGGTTAAAAACCAGATCCAGGCAGATACAAAAATTTATTATATGCTTGGGTCTAATCCAGGCGAATAACTGCCCGAATTCACCCGGATTTTCAGGTTCTGACCGGTCCGGTTCTACACCCCTACTTAAAATATGTCATATCAACAAATATGAAGAGAGATGATGAAATATAATATAAAAAATGGCATTTTCTCTTGATATAAGATTGTCATGCTCAAATTCACTGGCCAAAGCCTTTGGATTGCAGCGGTGTTTTGACCAGTTGTGTTAAGCTCTCACACTAAAGATTCTCCAAGAAGTTGGTCGTAACTCCCACAAACCCCAATGTCACAAACCATATCACAACAACTATAGCTAAAAGGGTAACAACCAAACAGCAATAAAGGAATGGCATATAGGAGTTTAGCACCAAGAGATGGCATATATGAATTATAAAGGATGTATCAACTATAGCTAAAAGGCTTTTGCTGTCACGATTTCCTCATCTGGTGTAGGTTAGGCATAATTTACAGAATGAAAACAAAGATGGTATGGGAAAACAGGGGGGAAAGTAGAGTAAAAAACAGGGTAACTATATTCAAAGTTCAAGTCCAGAAAATTGGATGATCTTTATAGCAGGGGGCGGAGTGTCTTGAGATTTTGTACCGATAAAGAGTATTTCGATGATGGCACAGTGAGTCGTCTTTTTCTTTTTTCCTTTTTTCAAAAAGTCCAGAAAATTAAAAATAACTCATCATTGCTTGCTATTCAAACACCTAACCGAGACGAGCAAGAACTCACAACTGAAAAAGGCCTTATTGCATAATCCTAATCAAATTCCTAACAAACAAGTTATGTTAGACGATCTGATATTCTACCCTTTAAGATTCAAATAAAAAGATATCAAAGTCAAACGAACATCCATGTCTGCAAAGCTTTATGACATGAATCTCAATCATCGACCATTATCTTAACAAACATGATAAATTATAGAAATTTTTTACCTACCCATCAAAAAGTCAACGTGAGAAATTTAGAGAGGGGAGGGATTTCCTCTTCAGATTGCATACCTCCTCGGTCAAGAAGAAGAATATTGGGGCGAGAGAATTTGGACTTGAAAGGCTTATCACCCTCAAAGGCCTCGCACCCGGTGGAGCCTTTCTCGGGATAGACCAGAGAGCCCGCCAGATAGCCTCCATAATCTGGAACTCCAAAGTTGCCTATGGCGCCGTCGCGCTTTGAACGCATGTTCATGGGAGATAGAACAGTAATACTACTCTTCTCCACCACAAACCTTGCACCCACTTCATGATTCTCAAGAACTGATATTAATACCAAAACCAAAGCTGTCAGCAGCTTCACGAGAAAAGCCATGCAAGTTTTCTTCTCCATGGCCATCATCACCTCCTCGGCAAGCTCTACGGGTTCTTTGTAGCTTTTGTGTGTTATCCGAGGGGAAGAGGTAGATATAGAGCAAGATAAAGGGAAAAGGGATGTGTGTATGAAGAACCCTTTCAACGGTCATACAGGTGGAGAGAGAGAGAGAGAGTAATGTGTTGTGTTTCATTTAGACTTGGGGGAGGGTTTAAAGTTTCTCTATCTGAGTGCGACGTAAAGGAAAGGACATGGAAAGAGAACGGTGGACGGAGTCAGCGGAGCTACAATTTCCATTCTGAAACTACTAAGAACAGGCATGGCTTAGCAAAGTACGCCCGAAATTATATTTGTAAGCAAGTGCCAATTTCTTTAAAAAAAAAAGTGAATAAATACAGGATGTACATAAAAATAAAATTTAATAACAGAATCTATTTTTTTTCAAAGGGATCGTACGATCTTTGCATATTCTAGAACTGTATGTGACATTCTTTTTTTAGGATGTTTTGTCAGGTACAGGAGAAACATATAATACAGTTGATGCAAACAAAGAGATTGTACCTAGTAGAACCACCTCATCAAGATACAGCTCTTAAAATTTCTCAAAACATGACAGACATAAATAGAATGGTTTCTGCAGATACAACAAAACGATGTTTTCTAGAGTGGAATCAGACAATTGGGAGACAAGTAGCAAATAGTGGATATTTTCAATATTTTTCTGCTTGGTAGTTTCCGTCTCTGCAATGTAGGGGGACATTTGAGTACTTATGCCAATATGCGAGGGCATATATGTCTAACCACAAGTCAATGTAGAAGAATAGTCAAACGACGACTAGTCTATTCTTTAGACGTTAAGTATTGGAGTAAGATGAGGGGCAGGACCACAATAAAACATGGAAAAAATGAGAAGCGGACATTGACCTTAAACTTGGAAGGCTGGTTGAGTACTGGAAGGGGCTTATCTACTTAAAATTATTTTTAGTGTTTTTATTATTTTGTTTACTTTTAATGCATCGGTATTACCTATGGAAGTGGTGGCATGATGATTGGACTATATTGAAATATTCAGTAGAGTATTTATTTAAAAAAAAAAAAAGACTTTAGATGCAGTTCAACTAATTTTATTTTAGATGTCAGCCTATGGCCAAATTTTGGTCGCTTTCCTTTATGACAAAATACACTTTCTACACTCTAATTAATAGGGTTTTAAAATTTTAAATCGTTTGAATATTTAAAATATTTCAGTATATTTATAAATAGTAGTAAAATAATTTGTGAATATTAGTAAAATGATTTGAGTTAAGATCTTTATTGGATTTGGAGAAATGAGAAAAAAAAAATTGAATAAAAATATTATAAATTTAAAATATTTTTTAGATATTTTTTTAATTTTCTTTTTTTTGAAATTTGAAAAATTTTTATTATTTTTGAGAAATGCTTGGGTCCTGATAATTATTTGAAAAAGTTTTAAACAGAAATTTATATTATTTTTATGTGGGTCCGAAAATATGTTTAAAATTATTATGTTTTTAAGAATAATTTTTTTTTTTCAAAACTCGCTTATTTCAACAATAATATTTTGTAATGATTAAATTTTTTATAATAATAATTTTTGTCCTTCTCATAACGGTAATAATATTTGTTAATTTCACAACGATCATATTTTTAAATGGTAATTTTTTGGTATATAAATAAGCACAATTGCTCTTTCATTGACATCCAAAGCAACCTAAATTTCATTTGAGATTAAGAGAAATTTTTTATTCTGGCTTCATTCTTCATTTCGCCCTTTAAATGGTTCATTTCTTTTCTCACAAATTGTTTATTCACCTAGACTCTAAAGATGAGTTGGAGATAGTTCTCAATGAAGATGGGGATCAACATTTACTCCTCGTGATACTCATCAACATTAGGCGTAATCATATATAACGGCACGAATGGCTATTTTACGACTATTTTGCAAAATCACCAACATATCCTTTGAATATATTCCGAATTAGATTTCGTATAGGTCGTTCTCTTTTTCTTTGTATTCAGCATGAGATAGAAACTTACGAGCTTTACTTCATCCAAAGAAGAGATAATACTAGAAGACTCAATCTATCTTCCTTAAAAAAGATAACTGCTACATTTAGAATGTTTGCGTATGAAGTAATTGCCAATTTCATGGATGAATGCATACGGATTGGAGAAAACACCACATTGGAGAGCTTAAAAAAATTGTGGAAGCAGTCGTAAATATTTTTTTTAATGAATATTTGAAGTCCTTAAGTGCCAATGATATTGCTAGATTGCTCTCTATTAATGAACAACGTGGATTCCTAGAAATACTAGGGAGCATTGATTGAATACACCATAAGTGAAAAAAGTGACCGTCTGCATGGAAAGGTATGGACTCTATTTATAGTCCTGAACCAATTATTATCTTAGAATTGATGGCATCATATGATTTTTGGATATGAGATGCAATTTTGGATTACCCGATTCTCATGTGATATCAATATGCTTGAGAGATTTTTTTTATTTTCACTAAGGTCGCCCAAGAGCGTGCTCCAGTCAATTACTCAATTAAAAGTAATGGTTGTACTATAGGACACTACCTTGCCGATGGTCTTTATCCAAAATGGTCAACATTTATGAAGACGATCTCATCTCCACAAGGAAACAAGAAGAAATAATTTGCAGCAACTGAAAAATTATCAAATAAGGATGTAAAGCATGCATTTGGGGTAGGGGTGAAAATCGACCCCTTCGACGTAGTTTTTGGACAAAACCGACGTCGACCAATGAGAGTAAAATGGGTGGAGCAATCGACCGTAATCGGTCAATAGAGAGTGATAAAACCGGCTAGCATAGTTTTAGCTGGTTACCGTCGGTTCATTGGAGTGAACATCTGTTCCAACACTAAACAAGTTTCTCAACACTCAACAATACAGATTCAAGTATTCAACAATAAACATCAACTATACATATCCAAACAATAAACATCAAGTTGATGTCATCAACTATCCCATGAGAGAGAGAGAGAGACAGACAGACAACAGGGAGATGAGAGAGAGAGAGAGAGAGATGAAAGGGAGATGAGAGACCCGAGAGGTTGAGACAGAGGCTCTGAGAGCCTGAGAGGGAGAGGGAGATGGGATCACAATATAGGAGAGGAGATGGCATCGCTGCATCGGAGAGAGAGATGGTATCGCCGCAACGGAGAGAGAGATGGTATCGCCGCAACGGAGAGGGAGGCTGGGGGTGGCTGCCGCTAGGGAGAATCTGATAGAGGGAAATTTTTTTTTCAAAAGAATGAATCAGGAAGAAGGGTTCGTAAGGGTCTTTTACCCTAATTCAAAACGGTGCCATTTGGCTTAAGCCAAATGGTGCCGTTGCATTTATATTTTTTTTTACGACGCTATTTCACTCATTTAAGTAAAACAACATCATTTCATGTATATATATTTGAAAAAAAAAAAAGAAATATAGCTGATGTTGGCCGGTTCAGCGGTTTTTCCCTGGGTCGAACCGGAACCGAACCAGCCGACGTCGATTTTGCTTAATTCCTGCCGCCGGCCGACCGGTTCTCTATCGGTTTCAGTCAGTTCCGTGCTCTAGCGGCCAGTCTGAGTCGATGCAGGCCAGTTTTCATGGTTCCTGTACAACCCTAATTTTTCAACAACGCTTTGCACTCATTCATGGACCAGCTCAAAATTAGTGAACTAAAAACATTATAAAATAATGTGTAATTCTACATAATATGATTATTGAAGACGCGAGATGATAATAGAGTTCCCGACTTCGAGTACAAACAAGTTGATGATAATCCTCCTAAATTGTTGCGTAATCATACAACTGAATTTATCGAGTTCGTTCAACGTCATCATCAAATTAGAGACGCTTCAGCTCATTCTTAGCTCTAATAAGACCTAATTGAGCATCAATGGTAATTATATAGTCGACTTTAGAAAATGTCCTCAACTAGTGTAACATTTGTTGTCAATTTGGTGTTTTCATTCTTATGTACGATTTTAGTTCCCCAATAAAATTTGTCACAACAAGATTTGGGACAATTATCCTAAGCATTTGTAATATCTGTTGTAAAAAAAGTTGCTATACAAACATTGTCCTCAATAGCATGCATCCAACATCACAAACATTGTCCAACATCATAGACAATGTCCTGAAGTACCAAAAAAAAAAAAAACAGTTAGGGAGATTCAAATTAACCAATGATTGTCATTGGTGAAAATTGTCCAATGATGAAAGAAGTTACACAAAATTTTCACTCTCAACTGTCACTGCTTATATGCACTACGTTTTGCTATAATTTCTATTTGACATTGTTCGAAATATATTTGTTGTTATTCAGTAATGCAATGACATCCATCAACATGTTCCACTTCTCCCTTTCTAACCGCTCCCCCTCCGCTTTCTCCTTGACTTTAAATCGGGCAAATTGAAATCTATCAATTTCCAACCTTAGCCTCTCGTCCTCCAACCATGTTTTATGATCCTTCATTTCTCAATCATAATGCATTTTCTGCTCCTTAAGATGGAAATATTCTCTCTCTTAAGCACATGACTCCTCAAGAAAAGTATCCTTCATTGTGGAGATCTCGACAATATCCTCAACTGGACTATTTAGGGCCTTCCATTTTGCTTTCTTCGCTTTCTTTCCCATTGGCCTCTCCAAGTTAACAACGTCATTGTCAAGAACATGCTCCACTTGGCATAATTTACTGAATCTAGAGCAATGGAGGTACGAGTTGGGGTTGGCGACATCGTGGATCTTTGCTTTGAACCATCATTGGAGTAATGCTCAACCCATTTTTGTTGATCCTTCAACATATGCCAACAATACTCGAATGGTAATTGGGTTTTCTCCAGTTATTAGTACATAAGTTTCGCTTTGTCAAACTTGCAAATTACAAACAAATAGAAAAATAATTAGTGTGTATTTATCCAAAGCCAAAGCAACACAATATGTACAATAGCGATAATAAGCTAGTGGACGGATATACTTTGTCTTGCTTGGTCAAACCATTTTGATTTAACCCTTCCACTTAGGCTAACTTTGCACATAATTTATTGGTGGCTTTTTGAATCACCGATCACAGATGCACTAAAGACCAAATGGTCCGCTTCGTTTTACTTTACTTATGCTAATTGAAGTATAACAACATTTTCTCTCAAAGTTGGATATGTTTTTTATTGACCCCTTGGATTGCATCTAAGTTAGCATTTAACCATGTCGACACAAGTAGCTTATCTTCCTCCTGGGTGAAGTTGGCACTTCTTTGTGATTTTTTCATGGTAAGAACCTCTAGTTGAAGTGGGTGTAGAGCGTTTTTCACAAATACTGGACTGTGTTGAGTTTGACTCAAGAAAGTGTGGTTAATGTTAGGGTCCTAATTTAGAAGGTTCTTGAATAACATACTTCCATGCTCTTGTGAATCCACCTCTATAGAATTGTAGACAATGAAGGAATTTAAACATGTAAGAAACTCAAAAGCAGGACTACCAAATCGGCTCAGGAAAACAATGGTGTCGTAGAGGAAGGGGCAAAAACTTATGGCCGCAACAATCGGTTGCCAATATTATGAGTCTTGAAATAGATAGTGGCCATCTGGGTTACTTTGCGATGGAGTTTGTGCCCATTTCCCTTGTTCCAAATGAAGTTTGACATCATCACGGGAATGAAGAAACCGATATAAAGAAAGAGGATGCACAGTGGCTCCGTAAATATGGGGATCCACAATAGCATCCTCAAACTCAAACCTATTTTGGAGAGCCAGATGAGAGTGCTCTAAACTGATGCATTACACCCTCGTTGTCATAATTAAAATGTGCACCATATGTATATACTTTTGGTCAATATTGTATGATATCACTTTTCCACTTATTTTCATCAAATTAATTGGCAAAACTATCAATCAAATTATAGTTCAATTAGTAGAGTCTCCATTTGCAGCAACGGGGAAAAGGAGAAGCCATAAATAAAAGAGAAGTGCTACAACTACAAAAAGATCCTACAAAGATAAATCTGCAAACTGATATGGTTTCATATGATACGTTAGATCTACTTTACAAAAAAAATAACTTTACAATCTAACGTACCACATCAAACTATGTTAATTTGTGGATTTATTTTTGTGTGATCTTTTTGTTGCTAAAAGCATTTCTCTAAATACAATCATCACGGGTGACTCACATGCTAACAAGGATATAATGTGTAATAGATAAAAAGAATGCACGTCCTTAATACGTTAATGTGAGATTGTAAATGTTATTCAGCAAATTTAAAAAGAAATGGACAAAATTAGCTGAATGCATTATATGTCAATTTTTTTTATGTCGTATGTTATATAAGAATACAAACGAGTCAAGTTATAGTAAATAGTGGATGGTTAAACTTTATTCATTTAACTTTTATTTAAACACGAGATGAACTTGAGTTTTTATCGAATTAGATTTTATATTCAAACTTGATCACGAACAGTTTCATTTTAATAAAATAAATTATTTACTTCATTAACAATAGGACTGAGCAAAAATTTGAAAATTCGACTACACTCCGACTCCGTTCTAACTACAACAAAACGGAGTCGGTGTCGAATTTTTAAAAAAAAAATTCAATCAGAGTTGGCGGAGTCGCCAGATCAACTTCAGCTCCAATCTAATCCGACTCCCACTTTACCCTCCTACTCCAAATTAGATATCTATATATTGATCATATATATTAGTATAGTTATATAACTGGAACTTATATAGTTAAATTTAATAATATACTAGTATGAGCTAATTATTCTAAAATAATATACTTATACTATAATATAAATAGGCTAATAATAATTTAGTATATGTAACATTATAGTATTACTACCATACATAATCAAGTATAGAAATAAATTAGACACTAGTATTGAAATAAGTTTAGCATAATAAGTTAATAACATATAATACTAATTTACTAAAGTATAATAATATATAATTAGACACAAGAAGGTCTAATATATAATTAAATAGAAATAAGTTAGACACTAATATAATGACATGTAATATTAATGTATAATAACTTATAATTGGACACTATAACATAAGTCTAGCATATAAATAAATTAGATACTAGTATATAAATAACTAGTAAGTTCACTATAATAAGTTAATAACAAATAATACTGATTTATTAATTATAATAACATATAATTAGACAATACTATAAATAAGTCTAGTATAGAAATAAATTATAAATAAGTGTAAAAATTTGAAAATCCACAAATATACCTTGTTTGAAAATGGGCTAAATATGAAACTAAAATAAAAAACCTAAATCCGAGTACGCTCCAACAAGTAAGAGTCAAGATCGGGTCAAAGCCGACACAAGTATGAGTCAAAATTTAGATTTGAACTCCAACAAAATCGGAGTTAGATTTAGGAAATTCCGACCTCAACAAAGTCAATGCTCACCTCTAATTTACAAGTTCTAACAAACAAATTTTTATTTTTTGTTATTATCTATATAAATATTATATATGCATATATGAATCGTTATATTTACATGGCTTCAAATAAAATGTTATATTAAAAATATTCTCAATATAAATATAGTGGTACTACTCTAGAAAATAATTCATGTGCCATGCTCTTCGCTAGTGAGTTATGCTTTCTATAGGGTTTCAAAGAAAATAATAATTGAGACACTTTTCTTTTGATGGGCATTTTAAATATGTTCCCAATGTTTTTTTTTTCTTTTGTGGGGGGGGGGGGGGGGTTGCTGGGCTTTGCATCTTCCACAATAAACAATCAGGGCTGTGTCTATGTTCACTGCAATATATACACAATGTATTATCAATTGGGAAGCAGCAAACTTCTTAAATTTCCACTCTATCAATTGCACTGTCATCTTCGTTTTCTGAACTGTGCTCCCCTCGAGAGAGGATATTCATAAAGGTCTTTGTGGCTTGGCCAACAGCACGAGAAGTCTTCTTTGCAGCTCCTGCAACGACAGGTTGCAAAGAGATGATGGGCAGGCTTGCTCTCTCTTGAATCATTGCTGTATCGTACAAACAAGTGCCAATATAAAATTAATAACCAGAAACAAAATTTAAAAAAAAAAAAAAAAGAGTTTCTTTTTTCCACTTCTTTCTTTTGAGGTAGTACAGTTGAAGCTTTTAACATACAGATAGTTTGCTGTCGAGCAAGTGTTCCAATCTGTCGAATTCCAGCTTCTGCCGCTTGAACCGCTTGAGCTGATTTGCTGACCCCATCAGCTATCTCTTGGCTGAGTACCAATTCGAATAATCAAATACCATAGTTGAAGCATACTAGACAACATCAATGAAACAGCAGGAGGTGGTGGTGGTCATAAAATTCAACAAAATGACTTTTTTTTTCCTCTTTATACATGCAATCTCAATACAAAGCGCAGAGGGGCGAAACCTTAGTACACGAAGTATACAAGAGGACCCCTATTTAGAATAAAGAAAAAAACACAGCATTGAACAATATAACAAAAAATTTAATTTATGGTATCTTTTTTTTTTTTTTTTTGATAAGTAAAATTTATGGTATCTTTTATAAGTAAAAAGAAAACTGAATAATGTTTTTGTTCTCAAGGAGGAGCAAAAGCATCTTATGGTCACCTCAAATCACTTAGTTCCAGCGTAAGGTCACTGATTTCCATGCCAGACAGCCGAATAGCAGCCATTGTACTGGGGAGCTCCTCACGGGCTGTATCTGCTAGCTTTGAAAGTGATGTTGCAGCTCTCCCCATTGCCTTAAGGACATAGAGGAAAAATAGATACATATAAATCAGTGTCTAGAAAACTATTTATAGACCTGCCTATCACATCAAGCTTTTAGAAAAAATGTATACATCTGCAATCAGAACCATCCACAAATAAGAATAACAACTTACAACTTGCAAGGGAGGACCCTAAACATTAGAATGCAACAGCAAAAAAGGCATAAATCATGACTTGCAGCCCGATAAACCTCATTATAAGGTCCGAATTAGAACAAATATGAATAGCATGAGGAATCATCTATATGAAAACCTCTTTGAATCATGAATGCAAGATACTTTGCACATTTTTTAATCTAACAAACTAGTGAGCTTCAAAGTTATAAGATTAAACAGAAAGTGTAAAATGAGGATCTTATCAAATTATTGATTTTTTTAAACGATATGCTTACAAACTTAAGGTATTGGCTGTGGAGAAAATTTTGAGACAAGCTAGGGTTCACGTATCTAGTATATGAAAGAAAACCCTCATTCTTATGCCAGACCAGAAAAAATTATATCAGAGCACAAGTCAAGCACGCATAGCAGCCGATACTCTAAAATCTAGGCTTTAAATGACACCACCCAATCAACTTCTCCATTACCATCCCGGGCAGTAATGCTATCTGGTGTTCCCGTACAATTGATGGACTCACACAGTAACATCACTGACCAATATAAATAATCAGATCATTAGTCTAAAGAGAGGAAAATTGCAAAGCATAAACTCTTTCCTGAAAAAATTAGACTCTTATGTCACCCAAAAGAGCATTAAACTACATTAACCTCAGGAATATAACCAATTACTCATCAAGTACACCAATCTAGCAACTGAAAAGCAGTTTTCACAAGATGGCTTGTCCCTAGCATTGCTCTTTATGTAAAGTCTCATCCATCAGTTCAACAAAACCAACAGGCAGAATGTTAATCATACTTCCATAAACAATTAAAAATAACCATTTCAAGGTATGCCCCAGGAAGCTTTGCCTACTTTTTAATTTTGGATTTAGGCACTACCAAAATAGAAGAATGTACATAACTACACATATCAGGCACCCATTGGGAAATTACATCTGATAGTTCAGATTTGACCTTTAGCGATTAGCTGAAAGAGCAAGAGAATGGAGACAATTGTTTGTGAAAGAAGTAAAGCACTTTGTCACCTATTTAGGTCCAACAAGGCAAAAAAACAAAACACTTTGTCCCATTACAGGCCCATAAAGGAAACATCAAGTAAAAAAAAA
>QEOT01001865.1:2017709-2055391 GCA_003123785.1 Pterocarya stenoptera
CAATGTCTCCAATCTCCACACATTACATTTTTTTAAATTTTTCAATTTTTAAATTTTTTTTAAATTTATTCTTTTTAAATTAATTCAATTCTTCTATTCATTATTTATATATTAAATATTTGATAAAAAAAATTAAAACAATATAATATATAAAAATTATGTAAATAATAAGAGATTGTATAGATTTTTTCTATCTCTTTTATTCTGGCTCGAGAGTGGTGATGAATGGCTGCTTTTATGGCTCCTCTTGAGTGTTTGACTTACTTTTCCCCTCCTTTCTTTTTCCCTAACACCTTACCTTTCCTTTTTTGTTTGTCCCCCACGGGCATCAGTCCTTCCACTGTATTTCTGCTCTTTTTTCTGACCTTATTTCTTTTCTCTTCTCCCTTTAGCTTTAGCTTTAGCTCCCTGAGGGTGATTTGGGCTTAGTAGGTCTTGGCTGGGCCTAACGTATTTACCCTAACAAGACTCAAATCAATAAATTTTCTTTATAAATTAAATTTTTTTCACATTAAAGATAAGCACACACACATAGGCTTATAAATAGAATTTTTAAGTATTAAAACATATATGCGTGAGAAAAATCTACTAATTATTTTTTCCTTTTACTTTGATTCATTCCATTTCTTCATCAGTGACGATGCAAGTTTCCAATCTTGATTTGACAAATTCCTGATCATATATAGCATAATGAACTTTATATTAATGGCATCTGATGAAACTGGAGACCCTACCCTCCCTCACAATTTCTTGTTTTGCCCATTAATTATTTCCTCAGCCTTCCATTGAGGATATATAGCATAGTGAACTTTATGTTAATGGCTAAAGGAATTCCATACTTCCATTGTACCCTAAACTCAATGAAACTTCTAGTGTTATTTCATTGAAAAACGCAAGTAATATGAATTGGCAAATTGAGGCGCCTCGAGGCCTAGGATTCTATTTGCAGAAATGATTGGTATACAGGGAAAAATCACGCACAGAAGACGAATTCCTCACAAGTTTTTGTATAATGCAATGAACAGGGTTGGTATATTTTTCCGTCATTGGCAGATCATGCCTACAGTATGGTTGTACGATCTGCAATGGCATGTGCTTGGATGAAAGTGCAGTGATTTGCTTGGTTTGGATAGTGAAAGTATTTGAGAATATTTGTTAATAGTGGTAAAAAAGTAATAATAGAATATTGAATAGTAGTAAAAAGTAGGTGAAAAGTAATGAATAGTAAAAAAAGTAGGTGAAAAGTAATAATAAAGTAAAGAATAGTAGTGAGAGTGTTTGAGAGTACCTGAGGTACTCTCGGTACCCAAACAAGGCCAAAGAACTCATCCATGGCATAAACAGTGACAAGTGTAGTTATGTAATATAAATAAGAGAAATATTTTAGCTAGCCATATAGATCATATAAAAGTAAACTTACAAACTGACATAGTAGATTGATATGATATATTAGATTATAAAGTTACTTTTATTATAAAATAAATCTATTGTATCATATGACATTATGTCAGTTTATGAATTTATGTTTGTGAAATTTCTTTATAGTTATAACACTATAAATTAACGAGAGAACACATAGGTTTATGTTATTTAGCATTAAGTTTTGGTTTGTTTTCACAAACTATCTCATCTCATCGTATCTAATCATTATAGTTTTTCTAAATTTCTAAATAAAATACAATAAATAATTTAATTTTTTTAAATCTCAAAATCAAAAATAATATTAAAAATAATATTTTAATCAATTTTCATCTCGTCTCATCTTATCTGTCTAATCAAATAAAGACTTACGCCCACGGGTCTTAAAAACTGGTGAAATTCAATATAAATCATCTTTATTAGAAGTTCTAATATTCTCTCAAACTCTGATGCATTCCATTATCAATAGATGCAGGAGAAACACGACCAAGAAGAATAATGAAGCCAAATAGAGGAAAAGACCAGGTCCCTTGCTACCTTAATTAGCCGATCAAATGCAGGTCTCTAATTTGTCTTGTCCTTTAATTTTTAGAGCTAGCTGGCCTTCCTCCCTAGTTTAGTTGTATCCTTGGTCAACTAATTATAGTCATTCCTTACGTCTAAAACCTTTATTATGTTGTTCCATCAACCCATCACCACTCTTCAGTTCATTTATTTATTATTATTATTTGTCCATTATTTAATTCCCAACAAATATACTGCCCGCGGTGAGGATATCTCCTGTGAATAATAGGGAAAAAAAGAAGAAGTAATGATTAAATATTAAATAATAATAAATAATAGTAAAAAAATAGATAAAAAATAATAAATAATAGTGACATATTTTGAGAGTACTTTAAATACTCTTAGGTTTGGAGGGTGAGATGAGAATTTTATGTTTTGTTTTAGAGTTTAAAATATTATTTTTTAGTTTTGAAATTTGAAAATGTTAAATTGAGATTTGAAAAATGTGTATTGAGATTTGAAAAAGTTGAATTATTTATTATATTTTATATGGAGTTTTGAAAAATGTGTAATGATGAGTTGAGATGAGATGAGAATTTTTAAAAATTTTTATCTTCCAAACTTAATACCCAAACCTAAAACCTGTGATCAGGAGCCAGCCTATAATTTTGTCCGTGATTTTTGAATTTTGCGCGTAGATATATCAAGATAGAAATGATAAACTATCAACTAATTTATTAGTTTTAAACTATTATTAAATGAAATAAAACATTTTTGAAATTTAATTTTAATTTTATTTTGATTTGAAAAACGTCACAAGTATATATATATAAATATATATATATATATTTATATATATATATATGTATTGCAAAACTCAGAAGACCCGGAGGTAAAAACTACAGTACTGCAATCGATTGCATAACAATAAGCCCATAAGCTCAGCTCTAATGGGTTTTCGCGTTTTCAAAAGTACCCAACAAATGAGAAAGAAAATTCCCGAATTATTAAGGCTTCATTTAAGATCAGATAAAATATTTATAAATAATAATTAAATAGTTTAAATTAATATATTTTATAAAATTTTAGAAAAATAAGAAAAAAATTGAATAAAAATATTATAAAATTAAAATATTGCTAGAATATAATTTTTTAATATAATTTTTTTAATTTGAAAAAATTGAATTATTTTTTGTGTTCTGTTTAAAAATTTAGAAAAGTTGTAATAATTAAATAAAAAATTGAGAATTAAAAATTAAAAATTAAAAAGTATTTATCTTTGAATGATATTTAAATATTGAGATGAGATCATAGATGAGATCTCAACATTCAAACTAGCCCTAAATTGTTGGGTTGGACAAACTAAACATGAAGGCTAGAGATAGATCACTCCTTATATAGTTGGACCTTCATAAATTTAATTTACACACCACCATTCATATCAACAAGTTTATTAGGTAAATTCTATCTTCATTTTGCTGATTGAATTCTCAATTTTTCTATGCATAATTTTAATTAAAAAACTAATCGGCTGTAATAGTAGGAGTGCTACCAGCACTCCTATTAAGTCTTACATTGCTTAAGTATAATTATTATATTATCTTGAACTCTTATATAAAAGTTAACCTAGAAGGCAAAGACAATCTATTAATTTGAATTTAACTTCAAGTTTTTAATAAATTGTATACGTTTATATACAATATATTTATATAAATATTAAAAATATAATTTTTTTTATATAAAATAAGGGAGGGATGTAGGTGGGGGGCAGGGCGGAGCCCTTCTGGGGTCAACTTGTCCCTGCCCTCACCCCAGCTAGGAGTCTTCCATGTGGGACGGATTGGGGTGGAGTAGCGGAGGGTGGGCATTGGCATCAATGCCCACCCCTATGACTAATAGCTATTAATATATTTTATATATATATATATGGACATGTACATGTGTCAATTTTTGTCTAATCTTTACTGATCTTTTTCCTTCAAATAAAAGAAAAAGGAAAAAACAAAAGAAGTAATCATGGAAAGTAGAACATTAACGCGTTTTTGAACTTTGGTAAAGAAACCTACTAAAAACCCTAACGCCTCCGTCTAATTAGAGGGCCCAAGCTGGGTACAAATATTTGGATATTGTAGTCAGCGTCGTCTGATCTTTGGAACATAAAGGAAAAAAATTGACATATCCTAATATATCAAAATAGCTAGATGCAATATAATAGTACTAGCTAGTTTGTGTTAATTAAGGTCCCATGGGATATAAATACTTTCAACTTATCTCGTCTCATTTTATTATTATAATTTTTTTTAATTTTTTATATAAAATATAATAAATAATTTAATTTTTTTAAATTTTAAAATAATAATAATATTAAAAAATAATATTTTAATAATATTTTATTCAATTCATCTAAAACTATCTCATTTCATCTCATTGTTAAAACCAAAACCAGCTCTAAATTAATTTGAGTCTTCTGAAATTGATATAATTAAGTGAATTAATTATGAAAAATATTCCCATATTTATTATCGCCAAAGCCCATAATTAATTCAAGTTGTAGGAACTTGATCGTGTAAATTATTAAAAGGAATGATGGGATATGCCGACAATTCTAATCACTGTGATCACTCTAAAAAGAAGCATGTATAAATCTAAAATATTACAAAACTCTAAAAGATCCAACAAAGGCAACAGAAACAAAAGTAATATATTAACATCTTCGATCGGTGACTTTAGTGATTGAAATAAGGACGTTATTTGGAGCATGCATGGAAACAATAATTACTAGAAAGAAATTAAATGGCGATATATATATAAATATAGTTTTACTATATATCAATTATTATGCATTCCATATCTAATAATTTTTTTTATAAAATATAGAGTATTTTTTATAAAATATAAAATGGAATGTAATAAATAATAAGTGATGAGGAGAATTATTTATATATATAAATAAATATATATATTTATATACAAGCTTTAATTACAACCCACCTTAAAAGAGAAGACATTTGCAGGTCTAATCAAGCTCCTAATTAATCGCTAGAGATCTAGAGGGTGCCGAGAAAAAAGTAGCAAGGCTAGGCTACGACTCCAATCAAATCAATCGGCTTTGCTCACAGAAAAAAGAGAGAGAAAATTAAACATTCAAACGAAGTGAAAGAGAGAAACATTCACATAAAACACATGATTGATCATCCCTAATCCCTATAATTATAGTCATCGAGAAGCATGCTGCATGCATGCATTAATCTTCCACCACTAGCTAGCCACCTTCTCCCTCATTTTAATTCAGCTTTATTCATCCGTACCACTTTCTTTTTCTTTTGACTTTGTAGTTCCACCGGTACTTTTCATTTTTTGAGTGGTACTGCCGCCAGCAGTCACAGGCCAAATTTTGTTTTTTATTTTTTAATTTTTTTATTCTTATTTTTTAATAATTTTTAATATTTTTAAAAAATATAAAAAAATATCAATTAGTCTAAATAAAATATATATATATATATATAACAAATTAAATAAGTAATCAAAATAAAAATAAAAATAATAGAACAGTATAATAGCACTAATTTTTTTTCCAAGGCGACTATATACCTCGCAAGCCGTCTCATGAGCTCCTGATTTCATTATTTTCTTTACTTTTCTTTAATTTTCTTTATTATTTGCTTTTATTATTTGATCAAATAAGTGTTTTGTAATAATGTTGTTAATTTTTTTTTAAATGTTCCAGGATATAAAAAAAATAATGAAAAAAAAAAAACTTTTTTGCATTTGTCGACGGACCGTCTCGGCACTGCTCATGTTTACGAGGGGCTGTACTGAATTAGTACTATATATTCCGATAACTTTCCGATAGGCTGGCATCAGAAAGCGACACAAGGAATTCAAGCGCGCCCAGGCCGTCACCTAGATCATGCGACTTATGCTGGAACAGATTTTCATTGACAGAGACATATTATAAATGAAGACGTTAAAACTTAAATAAAAATGATATAACCAAACAATATGATTATAAGTCAAGTAAGTAATATAATATTTATTATGATGATCAAATATATGTTTAATCATAAATATAAGCTGCATTTGCGTATAAATTTAACGTCCATTTGATTACGTGTAAGCCATCATGTTTTCTATCTTTTGTTATTTCTTTTACTTCTTATATCTACCAGTACTACTCTTAGACTTGCAAGCCAAAAGCAAATCGGCGTGTCTTATATATTATCCATATAATATATATATAAATGATATTATTATATGCATGGGTGTATTAATTATTGAAGCTTAATTGAGAGATGATCTCTTCGGTCTGTGCATGCATTGTTAAGTAGTATACTTAAATATTCTTTCACATATTATATGCTTTACTTATTTGCTAGCGATCATGTTTTTTCTTGATCAGGTTCTTAGTGATCATATTATATAGTCAAGACATGATTGGGAAGCTTGTGTGGGAAAGCATGATAAAACGTACGTATAAGCTGGTATTAATGCATGCTCTATAAACATGAAAATTACCCATGCAGCTGACCAAAAGCATGTTTAAAAATTCAAACCTAATAACTTGGAAAATGATCTTTGTTAGAATATTACTTTTTTAAACAATCCAAATCCAAAGTAGCTTTAGAATTTTCAAGCTGACCCAAATGATGATCTAAATCCCCCGGCCGGCCAAATCCATGATCTATCCAAACGCACTAATAATTAATGGTTTTGAGATACTGGGCAATCGAAACAATTTCGTCATAGTACTCATATTCTTGGATTGAACATGACGACTTACGAGGCGCAGCTAGCCAATGGCGTATCATGTTCATGAACATATATTAAGATATATACAAGGCTGAACCACACGTACGAATACAGATGATTAACCCAACATGAAGCAAAATAAACCCTTTGGTTATCATTGAATAATAGATTTATAATCTAATTGTGAGCAGAATATATACATATATATATTTATATATATATATAAGATTAGATTAGTTGAGTACTGGTGGCCAATGAGTTAAGGAACAAGCTGAAAGCAAATTAATGTCTTATAGACAAAAAGAAAACCTATGAGAAGAAAATGAGTGAAGGTAAAAAAGAGTCAATTGACACATTGATAACTTGACAATTAGTGGTTATGATCAATCTTGTTCAGCTTTTGCACATAGAAAAACTTAAAAAGATCATCATGGACTTGTCGGTATGAGTATTATATATTTCAAATATATATATAATTTATAAAGGAAATTATGTGGTCCATATATATAATAGTTCTTAATAAGAGTAGATAGACGTTACCCCATCTAACACTCACAAGGCCCACCCCTAAAACATGGGGCAAAAAGCCTAATTTTGCTAAGCCCCCCACCAAAAAAAAAAATTTCTTTCTGTCAACTCTTGAACATCATTCAGCCCCAAAAAGTTAGACAGGATAGAGCACTTGGCTCACAATAATGAAGTGCTGCTTCCATTAATGTTCATTTATGTAAAACCAATTTAAATTGATCATATGAATATAGATTGCATTGATATTTTACGGCCTGGACCCTCTGATGATCAACTAATTATATATCTGGCCATTCATGGATCAGCTATATAGCTGCTAGCTAGACAAGGTGGAGATCATTCTTTATATATAAAAAAAAAAAAAATCATCAATATATAATGCTTGATCATAAGAGCATGTTTAGGCTGGTGTGTGATATATATGAGCTAAGATTTGCATGTCTGATCTTAAGGAAAAAACAGTAGCGCAGGTACAAATTTAGAAACGTCCACAGATTTGGTTTCAATATATCATGATAATGCATATTCTTTCCTACAAGATGTGACAGGTCGCAATCATGTTCATCATGGAAAAGGAATAACTTACAACAAAGAGAATTTCACCTGTTCTGGTAATTAATGATGTGAGCTAGAGGAGAAGACGAATTTGATATAATTTTTAGAAGCCGGTTGAAGGACGCGGGGTTTTTATATACTCAGGTCTGTGTGCTTTTCCACCCCTTTCCTGCTTAATTTGCTTTTCCACGTGATTTTCTCCCATACATACAAAAAAAAAAAAAAAAACCTAAGAAAAGTATGCAACAGGAAATTGAAGGACGAAAATCATGAAAGCAGACATCCAATCATCATGATCATCTTCGTTGACACCAAGGAATTTGACAACCTTAAGCAACGGTTGAGTGGAGGGAATTAGCTAGGATAGGCGGCCTATATATTCTCGACTCAGATACAAATATTGTTTAATTATAATAAGATATGAGTATTGATAGACCCACAATATTTTGTACAACATATTGTACAATAGTGTTATAAAGTAGGGGTATTTTTGTAAATCATCTTATAAAAATAATAGCATTTTACAAAAATATCCCCACTTTATAACACTGTTGTATAAAATGTTGTACAAAGTGTTGTGGATAAATCATTTTCCATAAGATATATATTAATTTTGCACACATGTTAGAGAGAGAGAGAGAGAGAGAGAGATGATCAGATCAGGGCTATTTGGTGAAGGGTGTTTACATATTAAATAATTTGGATGGAAGAAATGATGTGTGTTTTCTTTGCATCATTAGGTCTTTTTGCCTTAACTGGCCATATTATCATTAACCCTCTACCCCTAATCATCTCTCTTTTCTTGCTCTGGTTTCATTGTACATGTTAATTAATTTATATCTTTGCCGGCCAGAATTATGCCAACATCAAGTACGTACGTACTGATCTATGTGCAAATAATTACTTTACTTGCACATTTTTCTTAACCCAATTGATCGATCTATTTGTGTTAGATATTGATCTTAGGGCGTATGATCCTTTCATGCTGTTGATATCAAGTACTACTAGTCGACTGGGTGTCTTATGAATACCATAAAAGTAATATTGCATGGGACAGTAGTCCAAAGCGTGCATGCACCCAATGAAGAGAAAAATTGTTGTTGTGATTGCTTATACGTACTAAAGAGTATTATAATTATATGCTTAATGGTTATCCATGTTGCTTTCTTCAGGGGTCACTGTATCTGAATACTTATAATCAGTAAGATTTTATTATAATCTAAAGAAAAGTGATTGAGCTCATGAGAGTAGTGGTTTAATATTAAAGGTCTTGGAAGCTACCAAAGCATACTCATGAGATCAGTGGTCCTCTTTATATAATAAGTAAACCCCACGTTATATTTCTAGCACATGTACCCGGCCCTCAAAAGAAATCTCTCTCTCTCTCTCTCTCTCTCTCTCTCTCTACATTGCTGCATCATATATGCACGTATATTAGCCAAATGGAGAGCGAAATAGGTTTACTTTTCAAAATGGAGAAGCAATATAAGGAAGCTAGCACTCAAACTCAATGGTGAGGTCCGCATTTGAGGGGGCTGAGGATCCGTACAAGATGGGCCATCACTGCTGCAGCAAACAGAAAGTCAAGAGAGGGTTATGGTCTCCTGAAGAAGATGAGAAGCTCATCAAACACATAACCACCTTTGGCCATGGTTCATGGAGTTCAGTTCCAAAGCTTGCAGGTATATATGCATCGTTCCTTCCAATTTATTTTCTAATTTGAAGCTCATAAATAATTCTTTTTGTTATGAATCCTTTTCAAATGGGTTTGCTTCTTTCTTCCTGATGTCTTGAACTTCTTCAGGCTTGGAGAGGTGTGGAAAGAGTTGCAGGTTAAGATGGATAAACTATCTGAGACCAGATCTGAAAAGGGGTTCATTTTCTGCACAAGAGGAGAGGGTCATCGTTGATATTCATAGGATTCTTGGCAACAGATGGGCTCAGATAGCAAAGCATTTGCCCGGCAGAACAGACAATGAGGTCAAGAACTTTTGGAACTCTTGCGTTAAGAAGAAGCTCATTGCCCAAGGGTTAGATCCCAACACTCACAATCTCCTTCCTTCTCATAAAGCTAACAACAATGGATGCAACTTGTCTCATCCCAAACCCACTTCAGTTTTCTTTGTAAATTCGCCTGTGAAGGATGCTTCCATTGACATGAACACACCCTTCTCGACATTACTTTCTCTTCTTCCAAATGATCCTAATATCTCCAGCTCTCATTTCTCCCATGATGGTCCAAACATACCAATATATGAACAGAAAAACCCTAATATCTTCTGGACCACCGAAGAACAAAATACAAACACCTTCATGGATTTCTCAATGGCCAGGTTCCCAATTTCCTCTCCTCCCTCACATCCATCTGAGTTCGGAATTGTTGAAGAGGACTGCCTCTGGAATAGTAGCCAGCTTCAACCTATTGAGCTCGACAGACAGGATGATCATCATGAAATGTTGCAGCCAGAGCAGCAAGTCAAGAAGCCACAGCAAGAGATCAAGGCTATTGAAGTGGAAATTGATCGAAATGCAGATATAATATTGACTAGGGAGCAGAACAATATGGATGCTTCATTTGAGAGCTCTAACTTTGGTTTTGATTTTGTGGAGTCCGCAGTAATGCCCTGTGATATGTATTGTAACTCATATGATCATGGGGATGAATTTGCATGGGATTGCTAGGTGACTTAGCAGCTCCTAGCTCTAATTCCCTCCAATTACCTATATATGTATGTTTATGTATGTGTATATATATATATATATATGGAGCTCTAACTTTGGTTTTGATCATCATGAACTCAATTTGCATGGGATTGTTCCCCCCTTCCCTATCTCCATGTCTCCCCACACGATCTCCTCCATTTAGAGGATTGTGTTTTTTCTCTCTTTTTTTGTGGAGTTTATTAATTTGTTTTGTTTGATCCGACAGCCACAAAAAAAGCCCTTTTTTTTTCTTTTTTGCAAAAAGGTACACTTTTTTTTTCTTTTTTCTTATAGGAAAATATATATGTATGATAAAATCCGAATGTACGTATCTTAATTGATAAAGGAAGCTTGTGAAAAAAAGGGTTACATTTTCACACCACATGAGTACAAAACATATCTTAAAATTATAAATATTATCTCTCATATAAGGCCTGATGTAAAATCATGAACCAATTATAAGCAGGCTCATGTCTAGTACAAACTTTGGAATTCTCGATCCAAGAGGTATATATTAATTGATTGAACGTGAAATGATGAATAATGAAGGATGAGATCAAGAATTTTTCTAATTACATATCATCATTAATTGATTGACTATATATATAATATATAAATATATATATTTATATATATAGTAGTATTACTAGTATCTCCAGCCTAGGGTCAACTTAAATCCTCCCACTCTCTGTGTTTTTTGTTTTTTTTGGGTAGGCTGGAATTGAGGGAACAAGTTGTTAACCTTTCACCTCAATATAATTGATTGATACATTTTATCTAAGTGTCACACTTTTTTTTTTTTAAATGATCCAGCTATTAGTTAGTGCCTCACTTTCATTGTCTCTTCTGGTTATAATATACATTACGCAATTGACTTATATATGCACCATCAGTCTTCAGATTATCAATACTAAGTACGTCCGTACGGGGAATTAATGCTTGGATTCCCCCTTTTTGGCTCTCGAGCATGCATTTCTCTCCGTATCAGTTTTTTATTTATTTAATATTTAAATAAATATTTTCTTTTATATTGTAAATCTTTTATTTTTTAAATATTAAAAAATATTAAAAAACACATAAAATATATATATATTTATTTATTTAACCTTCCCGACGGGCAGCGTCGGAGCCACTATCGGTGGCTCTAGCACTGCCCGTTGAAAGGAAAATGCTTGTGCTGGCAAAACACATCATACTTTCACGTACACCATACGACACACGCACTATATATGATGTATCGGAATGATGTTACATATATGGTTGGTAGCTTAACTATTAACCAACCAGTCAACGTTGACGTGACACGGCACATCAATACCTATCTACAAATATATTTAGGATGCGGCTAAACTCACCCAGATGCCCACCCAGAAGTACCAAACGGTCAAATTTTTAAAAGAATATCTTTTAAATTTTTTAAATATTTAAAAAATTATAAATTTATTAAAAAATACTTCTTTAATTATCAGATTAAAAAAAAAACAAAACAAACAATCAATAGCTTTTGGTACTAAACATCAATCTATCACGTGGCATAACTTGTCTTATAATAATTTATATGCCAGTGGCATAAAAAGACACTCTGCAATTAACTATTATAATAAGATTTTATTTGTAAAGAAAGTTCAATATTGAATTTTTATATAATTAAATTTAAACACTTTTATACATTTAAATTCAAATTTTGTTTTTTGTGTTAATTAAAAACTAGTGAAATAAATTAGATGCACACAAAAGATGCATGCATAAAAAGATGGACAAACATTCTATCTTTTTTTAATCTTCCAACTTTCGTTTAGATGGTTTTATAAGAATTCATGATAAATGGTTTTGAATAGGTACCTTTTTAAAAAACAAATGTTCAGAAAAAGCATAATGGCAAACCTTTTAGTATAGTTTATCACATTTAATTTTAAAGAAATTTTATTTATAAATTGGTGTGGATAACATAGTAAAATTTAAATTTTATTATTTAAATAATGTGAATAGTGTGTTTTACGTACTGACTGAATAAAATATCTCTTAATTTTATTCAATTTATTTCTTATAAGTTAAATTGAAAACTAAGTTATTTTATAATATCTTGTTTGGATTCAAAGTTGATCTCAATTAATCTCATCTAATCATTATTAATTTTTTAAATTTTTACACAAAATATAGTAAACAATTCAATTTTCATTTCAACTCATTTCATTTCAACTTACTATCCAAATCTCATATGTGCAGTTTGGATAGTGAGATGAAATGTTTTATATGAAAGTTGAAAGATAAAATATGAATAAAATATTATTAGAATATTATTTTTTAATATTATTATTGTTTTGGAGATTTGAAAAAGTTGAATTGTTTATTATTTTTTGAGTGAGAAATTGATAAAGTTATAATGATGAGATAAGATGAATTGAAACACTTTCACTATCTAAACGGGGCCTTATAATAAACAATTCAATTTTTTTAAATATCTAAAATAATAATAATATTAAAAAATAATATTTTAATAATATTTTATTCAACTTTCAACTTATCTCATCTCTACCAAGTATTCAAACGGAACCTAAATATCACATGGACACGTTATGCTTCAACTCTTTTGCTTCAACTCCTTTGCTTCAACTCCTCATAGAAATTATAAGAGAATATCTTTCTACTGGTCGATCTGCTATCCTTCTAATAACAGCTCTCCATGTAAGCTATTTTATTTCACATCTAATGTGTTTGCCTACAATTGATAATGCTGTGAAGAAGCTCACTCGTCTCTTCTGTGAAATGGCAACCCAACCCTTCTCTCCTTCAATTATTTTTCCTTGGCTTCATTTTTATCATAAAATGGAACAACCACCAACACGAATGGCCTTCTCTCAAAGCTCATCCTCCTCCTCACCCCCACAAGGCAAAGACGCAGCCAGCCATAAGAGAAAGCTACCTACCCCACAACAACTCATATTCCACTATGAGTCCCAAGGGCTCGACTCCCAAGAAGCCTCTACCAAGGTCATAGAGGACCTCTAAAATGCTCTCTACAGGGTCATCTTCTCCTTGAACGGGCGAATCTTTTTTGTTACTATGCTTTGCTTCAGTCTGTTTATTGGGCTTTCATTAAAAATAAAAATAAAAAGGAGCTTGAAATGGCAGAAAATGGAAAGTGTTGTGATTCATGGCAATGGTCCTATTCCTTGGGATTGCTCTCATTCGCTAAAGGATAAGAATGGGTGGAGGAGAGTTAGCTGAGAATGCTTATAGGTGACAGAGCTTCGTGGGTTTTGATGTGCTTAGGCAGCTTTTGTGCTGGAATGCTCTGCACCAACATGTATTTTTTTCTAAAATGGGTTTTGGTTTGGTGGGCGACGAAGCTTCATGCGGGAGAAAAAGCTTCGTGGGTGCGATGGAGCTTGGTGGTGCGATGGCGTTTTCCGATTGCGGAGGTGACGATCCTAGTTTGGTGCTGTGGTGGTCTCGATTTGGTGCGGCGGCAAACTAGTTTGAAGAAGAAGATGAAGTTCTATGTTATGACTTCTCGCATTAATTGAGTAATGCTAGAGGGAAGCTACTGTAGTGGTGCACACTTTACACTCATTATGTGGCTGGCTCTAGATCTCTTATCTTTTTTTTTCATCTCCTCTGCTCTCTCTCTCTCTCGCCACTCTCTCTTTCTCTCATCACTCTCTCTCTCTCTAGCCACTCTCTCTCTCATCACTCTCGCTCTCTCTCTCTCTCTCTCTCACAACTCGCTCTCTCTCTGCAACTTTCTCTCTCTCATCACTCTCGCTCTCTCTCTGCAATGGTTTCTCACAAAATTATTTATAATAGGAATTAATTTTTCTTGAAGTAATTAGATGATACCAATATTAGTGTGTATAATATAAAACTTCTTACATGTCATATTTTGATTGAGGGCTGTCAAATGCCCAACATCAGCCCAACTAGTCAGAACCGGAACTCAAATTATAATAAGATCTTAATTTGTGAAACCAGCCAACCCGCTGAAAAAAGTAGAGCCTTTCCAGAAAAAAGAACAACTTCAAGTCTTCGAGCTTGGAGAGGGATCTGAACAAGTGTAGTATTTTAATTCATGAGGTAAAGAAGTTGATGTCCAGTTTTCTTTCCTTTGAGGTTCTTCATGTTGGTAGACATGGCAATGAGGTTTCACAAATAGGTTCGGTCCTCTATTTCATGGACTGGGATTGGACCAAACTAGTCAATTCGGTTGATTTCTCCAGTTCGGACCGACAGGCTAACACCCTACTCATAGACCAAAACGAAGCAGAACGAAGTTCACACACACGAAGCTAGCCACAGAGACACGGACACCCACACGAAACGAAAGGAAGTGATTTCAATTTCAATTGCGCAACATATTTCATTTGTGAAACTTGGCAATCAATCAAGGCCTTGAGGTAAGATTAGGGCTTTTATTTTGATTTCAATTACAAAAAAAATTTTGATTTCATGACTCCTGGACTAGAACATGGTTTATGAGATTTGAGAAGATATCTTGATGGAGATTTAAATAATTGTATTAATTGTTAGACGAAAGAGTGAAAATTTGAAATCTATTGCACACGCATTTATTGAGTGCTCTATTGCTGGTTGTTTTGCTAGTTGTTGAGACATACATGGTCCAAAAAAATGAAAAAGTAAAGACTAAATAAATGCAGTTCAAGTTAATAATACATAAACATGATTTAACTGAACCAACAATGAAAGCTCAAACTGTATCGGACACGTTCATATCTTTGGTAAGTAAAGATATGTTAAATCTTAATTATATGTGACAAGCCATATCATATATGTTTCTGGCAAACAAAAAGAATCTTGCTTTGCAATTTCATCACATAAGGAACTATATTTGGAATTTCTATTCATTCTTATGCATGAAGTTAATTGGCTCCAGTCGTCTTCTGCATCATGGTTTTTCTTGAATCTAATTGCACCAGGTTAATTGCATTTTCTTATTGGCAGATTAATAATATAATTTAACGTATCTCAAAATAACCATTACTTGCTTGTGGCAAGCTATTTTTAGGTTTACATAATTCCATTAGTATAAAAACATTACGAAATATGATTAATCTGGATTAGTTATTACTTTTGAATACTTCCCATGCACTTAGGTTGCACCTCTCTACACTTTTAATAAAAATTTTGCATTAACTAGCTAAACATAGTTGGGAATTTGTTATTTACTCCTTAGAAATGCAACAAAGCCAGTCTAGATTATTCTTATGTCATAAGACAGTACTCTGTCCTTCAGAAAATACATATTTGAAATCACTGGATTGAAGTAAGTAGGCAAAAGGTGATGTCCTATTCTAATTAGCTAATGTCTTGCTTTAGCTAGATTTGAACTTCAAGGTTTTCAATGGGAATTCAATAAAGCTAATATTTAGTTGCTTCACCCAATAGAATATGTTATTGGGTGAAGCAATAACAAAAATATTTGTTGCATCTCACACATCAGTACCATATTTGTTTTTTCCTTCCCATCGAAAGATCCTTGAGCTCGTTGCAGAACTTATAGTGATGAAAAGAATCGGAGGTCCCATCCCATACAGAATTGGTAACCAACATTTTGCTTAAAGTACAAAAATGAAAGCAATTAAACTTCTAGAAAAATATAAAGCTATAAGAAAAATACACGAACAGAGTTACATCACCACTTGAATGTTGCTTGGATATTGGTTGTCATCTGGATATGACATAAAAGTCTGTGACCATGTAGGCACTAGTCCATGCCAACCTTGCATGTAATTTGAAAGGTTTGGAATAGTTGGAGGATTTGAGCTAGATGGTATAAGCGAGATGAGTGTTCTTCTCCTCCATGTTGACAATCCCAATGAGAGCTATATATTGGCGCTTCAGTATAACAACCCATGTTATTCAATTTTAGATAGATAATCGAGGATAGAGATAAGTGTGACGATTACGATGATGATGATGATGAGACTGCAAGTGTAGTTAAAATAATGTGTCGACAGAGGAAAAGTATAGTTTGTTACTCTGTTTTCCTATGATCTCTATGCTAGTCAATTTAGACTAAATGTCGTGTTGAATATATATTTTTATCTCATCCTTAATAGCATATATAAGGGAAAATTTGCTACTAGAAGTTGGATATATTAAGATTTTACCAAACCTAGATCTTCATTTGTGCAATCATCAGCATGGATCTTGAGTTGATAGCCTGTAACCATTATGATTTTTCTTTTGCTTTTCCAATATTACTTGTGCAGTCATTTGCAACCATCAAATATATGTAGATTGTTTGAAGGCATGTGACCAAATATATAGAGATTTATATCTATTCCAGTTGCCTCCTTAAAAAGCAAATTACATACCAGTGGAGCGTTATGTCTAGAAAAAAAAAAAAAAAATGACAGCTTTGAAGTAAAGCACACCATAAATGCATTATTCTCAGGCATGAAGCCCCTTCACCAAATACAAGCAAATTAGCAATAAAAAATTGGGTTGAGATTTAACCATCCATCACTTCCTAGTAACGATAAACCTTCCATTCAAATGCCCAAATACAGCCAAACCAAAATATAACCTCAACAATCAAATCCACACGCAAATCTCCCATTCAAATGCCCAAATACAACCAAAATATAAACTCAACAACAAACAAAATGGTCACGATGAGACATCTACATGAATATAAACTCATTCAAATATTACCTGAAGCTAGCCACAGAGATAACACGAAGCTACAAAAACGACAAAATCGATCTACCAGTTATTCACACTCATGACGAGATCTATCTTCTTCTCTATTAAACTGGTCGAACAGAGATGGACCACAAAAAAAGAATGTGTAAAACTGGCCAAACTAGTCGAACAGAGATAGACATGGAGATGATGTAGTGAGGAAGGGAACAAAGCTATGATCCATGACGACGACGACGCAGTGAGGAAACGGAAATGTTCTTCACGTTTTCCATTGCTGTATGAAATTATGAATTCTTCCCTCCTGTTTCGTTTGCTTTTCTCTTCTTCTTTTTTATTAAATATATTGGATGCCACATCAGCCGGTTACCCAAAAGTTACGCTCGAAAATTGTCTATAGCATTGTCAAACTTATAAAACTCTCAGTGGAACTTAATAGAAACTCATTAAAGCTTCGAGAGGCATTAACTCAACAAAGGGTTCATGATTACTTGGTTATGAGTTAGGCGTGTACGGTAATAGTTACTATTGAAATTGTTTGACAAGTTCTAGGAACAAAATTCTCGCTACATTACTTTATTTTTAAGTAAGAAGATAATTTATTGATATAAAGTTCATAGGCATAGCCTAAGTACATAAGAGGTATACATGTGATTATACTTGTTTAGGAACTAGAAACAGCTACAAGGAAATCATGGAAACTGGGACTATTTAAATCTATAGGAATAACCCACATAAACAAAGTCTTCTAGAAAAACTCTTAAACTCTTTCAAGGAGCACTCACGATCCTCAAAATTTGTTAAGGGATTGCAACTAATAAAACTTAAGCATAATGTAGTTCATAAGAAGATTAGATTACCTCATGTTAGAAGTAGAAATGGTCTAGAATATGACTTTTTGTTGTGAACATAAATAATGGTCTCTACGGGTTTGTATTAACTAGGATAATCATTTGATGGCGTCCCTGAAGGGTAAATCTGGGGGCTTATGAAGGGATATTATAGAATATGTATTGACGTAAGGAGCTCTATGATGGAGTTCTTTGTTCTAACTAACGTGGTAGAGAAACAAGTGAATTTAAGAAGGAAATTGTTTGGTATTTAGTGCTTCTCTTTTCATAGATCCATGTTTTAGTTTCCATTTATCTGATATATTTTATTTTGATATTTACTAGCTCAATTTTAGAAATACTAAAAAGTATAATTTTATGAGAAGTTAGATAAATGAATCTTAAGCTGATCATGTTTGTGGTCTGACAATGGTCTAGAGAGAGGTATTTCCAAGTTTGGTAATCAAAGATAAGTTTAAAATTGAATTGCACATTGGTTGTTAAGTTTGAGCTTTAAAGTGAGATTTATAGACAGCCAGTATCATATATAAGTATAAGATCAAAGGGAAAAGTTGTAATTTCTTCCCCAGAAGCTAGAGAGGATACAGGTACAGGAGGATAGGGTTCATTCCCCAGAAGAGATATCTTGGAAGATAGAGTTGGTTTCAGAATTAGAGATTGTAATTTCTCTTGAAGAGATCTCTTGGTGCCAAAAATCAAGAGCATTATGGTTGAAAGAAGGAGACCGAAGTACGAAGTTCTTCCATAGAGAAGCTAATTCCCATGGGAGAACTAATACCATTGAGATGTTACATATCAACGGTGTGGATTGCACGGAAGCTCCTGTGATTCGAGACCGTGTTATTGATTTTTTTGAACATCTGTTTACAGAACAAGAAGGGTGGAGACCAAAGCCTGATGGACTAGGTTTTGAGTCTATTGAACCGCAATCTGCTTCTTAGTTCTAAAGGCATTTAAAGGAGGTAGAGGTTTATGGTGTGGTAAGAAGAATGGTCAAAGACAAAGCACAGGCCCAAACGGCTTTTCTATGGGATTTTTCCAAACATGTTGGGAGGCTGTAAAAGAGGATATAACAAGTGTGTTCTAGGAACTTTTATAGGCCAACAAGTTTGAGAAAAGCCTAAATGTCACTTTTATTGTACTGATTCCTAAGAAGAGCGAAGCAACAGAGGTAAAGGATTATAGGCTCATTAGCTTGCCAATGGGGTGTACAAGATTATTTCCAAGGTTCTTGCAAATCGCTTAAGGGAGGTATTAGGTAAGATCATTAAGAAACCACAAAATGCATTTGTAAGGGACGGACAAATTCTGGACTGTTCTTATTGCCAATGAATGCTTGGATAGCATATTAAAATCTGGTTTTGTAGATATCACATGTAAGCTGGATATGGAGAAGGCCGACGATCACGTCAACTGGGATTTTTTACTCTATTTGCTAGGGAGATGCAGATTTGGGGAGAGATGGTGTTTGTGGATCAGATGGTGCATCTCAACAGCAAGATTCTCAGTTTTGATAAATGGCAGTCCAGCTGGCTTCTTTAATAGTTCTCGAGACCTAAAACAGGAAGATTCATTGTCACCACTACTTTTTGTAATCATTATGGAGACATTTAGTAGGATGACATCGGCGTTGGTTATGAATGGCTTTGTGGTTGGCTTTTCAGTTGGTGACCCTAATAGGAGTCTTATTAATATTTCTCATTTACTATTTGCAGATTACACACTAGTATTCTATGAGCCAGATCTAAACTAGCTACTAGCACTGAAGGCACTTCTACTATGTTTCGAAGTAGCGTCAGGTTTAAAAGTGAACTTTGATAAATCAGCATTAGTGCCAGTTGGGAATGTAAGCAATATTCATCAATTGGCCAACACGCTTGGATGTAAGGTTTCCTCTTTCTTTATGGAATACCTGGGACTTCCATTGGGGGCTGCCTTAAGGGCTTTATCAATATGCGATATAGTGATAGAGAAGATAGAATGAAGATGACAGGGTGGAAGAGTTTGTACTTGTCAAAATGGGTTGAATGACTTTAATTAAGAGTACTCTCTCTAACTTACCAACATATTTTCTTTCTTTATTCCCAATTCCAACAAGTGTGGTGGCCCGGGTCGAAAAACTTCATCGTTATTTCTTATGGAGTGGTGTGGGGGATGAATTTAAATTCCATCTAGTCAGTTGGGACAATGTATGCAGGCCAATCTCCTCTAGTGGGTTGGGTATTAAAAATATGAGAACTTTCAATTGGGCCTTACTTGGAAAATAGTTATTGAGATATAATATGGAACCAAAAGCCCTATGGAAGTCGGTGGTTGACTACAAGTATGGAAGTTTGTGGGGTGGCTAGTATACTAAAGAGGTTAATGGGGCTTATGGAATGGGAGTTTGGAAACACATTAGACGAGAGTGGGGGGCTTTCACTCGTTATACTAAACTTGTGTTGGGTGCGGGCTTTAGAATAAAATTTCCAAGTGACATATGGTATGGGAATATTGCCTTAAAGGATTAATTTCCCTTAGTTTTTCGGGTGGCATGTGATAAAGAAGCTTTAGTAGCATATCTCATGGTGTTATTAGGGGATCAAGTCTAATTGAACATCACTTTCAATAGGGCGGTGCAAGGTTGGGAAGTAGGCAACTTTGAAGAATTTTTAGGCTATTGTATTCTATGAAACCAAATGGACAATGAGTGGACACGTTGTGGTGGGTATTTGCAGGTAAGGGCATATTCTCGATTCAATCCTTCTACAAGTCCCTCACACACTCACCGACTAATCAGTTCCCATGGAGCAGAATTTGGTGGAATAAGGCGCCCCCAAAAGCGCTTTCTTTACTTGGATAGCTTCCCTGGAAAAGATTCTGACAACAAATAACCTAAGGAAGTGCAAGGTAATTATACTAGATTGATGCTACATGTGCAAGAAATCTGGTGAGACGGTGGACCATCTCTTACTACATTGCGAGATAGCTCGAGTGTTATGGATTAAAGCGTTTAGCCAAATAGAGTTAGCTTGGTACTGCCTGCCACAGTGGTTGAGTTTTTGGCCAGCTTGACATTTTTCGGAGGTGTTCCACAAATCAAAGCTGTGTGGAAGATGATCCTTATCTGCATTATGTGGTGCATATGGCAGGAGCGCAATAACCAGATATTTGAAAACAAGGAGCGAACAATAGAAGAACTTCGATCATTCTTTTTTAGAACCTTATTTCTATGGGTCTTAGCTATAGATTTTAATGGTCTAGATTTTCATAAATTTTTTGTTTCCATTATGTGACCTAGATAGGTCTTATCTTTTGTACACAATCTTATGTACTTGGGCTATACCTATTATCATCAATAAAATCATTTACTTATTAAAAAAAGTTTTAATTTTATCATGATTGTGAAGAAAGTAAAATGAGAGGAACAAGAAAGTTCAAAAGCAAGCAATTATTACCTTGATTCATTTTGTAAATCCTCTATCCTTATCTAGGATTTGCTACACGTGGGTTTTGTCACTATTTATAAAAAGAATTTACTATGTACTATATCCATTATTGATATCCTTATATTTTACGAGAGTAGGCCATCTGAATTGAGAAAAAAAAAGGGTAAAAGAATTACAAAGCAAACACTGTGATCTTTAAATATGAGATAATAGGACATTTATTATTGTATCACAAAGTGTTCCAAAAGATTACTGATTTAAACAAGTTTTTTGAGCCCCTAATTACATTTTTTTAATAAGTAAACAATATTATTAATAAGGATAACCATAGTTTAAGTATACAAGATGGTATACAAAAAATAAAACCTATCTAGGTTGCAGAAGTGGAAAGAAGAAAATTATCTAAATTTAGGCCAAAATCTATAGCTATGACCCATAGAAATAAAGTACGGAAAAATAAAAATTGAAGCTCCTCTAGTGTCCGCTCCTTATCTTCAAATGTCCGATCGTTACGCTCTTGCCATATGCACCACATAATGCAGATATGGATTATCTTCCACATGGCTCTGATTTGTGGAGCACCTCCTCAAAGTGTCTAGTTGGCCAATAACTCAACCACTATTGCAGGCATTACCCAATTTAACTTTACTTGACTGAATAGTTCAATCCACAAGGCTCTAGGTTTCTTGCAATGAAGCAAGAGATGACCCACTGGAGTTTTTCAATCCTTGCCGCCACACAAGCAAAAATTGAAAATAAAGATAGATAATAAGTTTATAAGTTAGAGAGAGTACTCTTGATTAGAGTCACTCGGCCTCCTTTCGACAAGTACAATCTCTTCCACCCTACCAATCTTTGTTCTATCTTCTCAACAACCGTATCCCAAATTGGTAAAACCCGTGAGGCAGCCCCAACGACAATCCCAAATATTTCGTAGGAAGAGAGGCAACTTTACACCCAAGTGTGCTGGCCAATTGTCGAGTGTTACTAACGTTCCCAACTGACACTACCTCTGATTTATCAAAGTTCACTCTCAAGCCCAACACTGCTTTGAAGCATAGTAAAAGTGCCTTCAGTGCCCTAAACTGGTTTTGGTCTACCTCACAGAAGATTAGTGTGTCATCTGCAAATAATAAGTAGGATATAGTAATAAGGCCCCTATTAGGATCATCTACTGCAAATCCAGCCACAAAACCGTTTCTAACCACGACTGATAGCATCCTGCTAAGGGCCTCCATGACGACAACAAAGAGAGGTGGGGACAGCGGATCCCCTTGTTTTAGGCTACGAAAACTACTGAAAAAACCAACTGAGTTGCCATTAGTCAAAACTGAGAACCTTGTCGTTGAGATGCACCATCTGATCCACGTACACCATCTCTCTCCAAAACCACATCTCTCTAACAAATAAAGAAGGAACTCCCAATTTACATGATCGTATGTATTTTCCATATCTAGCTTACAAATAATCCTTGCGATACCAGACTTTAATATGCTATCCAAGCATTCATTGGTTATAAGGACTGAATCTAGGATTTGATTTCGTGACTTCGTAATTATCTTACCTAAGGCCTCCCCTAGCCTGTTTACGAGCACCTTTGAGATAATTTTGTACACCCCATTAATGAGGCTAATGGGCCTATAATCTTTCACCTCCAATGCTCTGCTCTTCTTCGAGATCAATGGAATAAAAGTAGCATTTAGGCTTTTCTTGAACTTCCCAGCTAAGAACAATTCTTAAAACACGTTCATTATATCCTCTTTCACTACCTCCAAACATGTTTGGAAAAAATCCCATCGAGAAGCCGTCTGGACTTTGTGCTTTATCTTTAACCATTCTTCTTACTACATCATAAACCTCCACTTCCTCAAAAGTTTTCTCCAACCAAGACACTATTTGTGGCTCAATAGAGTTTAATCCGAGTCCATCAAGTTTTGGCCTCCACCCTTCTCGTTCTGTAAACAGTTGTTCAAATAAATCCACCTCATGATCCCGAATCCCAGGAGCCTCCGTGCAGTCTATACCATTGATATTCAACATCTCAATGGTATTATTTCTCCTATGAGAATTAGCCACATTGTGGAAGAATTTTGTGCTTCGGTCCCCTTTTTTCAACCATAATGCTCTTGACTTCTAATACCAAGAGATCTCTAGAAAAATTACTCTCTCCAACTCTGAAGCCACTGTTTTCAAACTTGAAATATCAACGCCCACCTTAGATACCACCACCATCCAACAAGATGAGAAAACGATCTGAGCAAAGGCGAGGCAACCTCTTCTAACACACTTCCGAATAATGTATTTCTCAATCCGGTGAGATTAGGAATCTGTCTAGCTGAGACCATGTTTGATTACTGAACCAAGTAAAAGGGGCCCTGTGAGAGGAAGTCCACCAGATTCAAGTCAAAAATACATGCTGAAAAATCTGTCATGGCTGGGCGCAACCGACTATCTCTGGATCTTTCACTAGGGAACCTTTTGACATTAAAATCTCCACCTATGCACCAAGGGAGGTCCCACCAGCTATTTATTGCAGCAAGTTCTTCTCATAATAGTTTTTTGCTATTGTTAACATTCGGCCCATAAATACTTACAAAAACCCACAAAAAATTATCTTCCACAATATTAAAGGAATAGGCCATTGTAAACTCCCCTACAAAATCCTCCATTTTCTCCACCACCCTTCTATCCCACATCGCTAAGATTCCACCGAGGCCCCATTCAATGACAGATAGACCCAATCTGCATAAGGACAACTCCAAACACTTCACACTATTTTTCTGGACACCAATTTCAGCTTGGTTTCTTGTGAACATACTATGTCCGCCCTCCATTCCCAAAGCAAGTTTTTTATGCGAAAATGCTTATTTGCCTCATTCAACCCACGGACATTCCAAGACACGATTTTCTGCTTCGTAAAGGAGAAATTATCCCTTTCCCTTTGGATCTATCATGGCTTGAGCTGCCCTCATAATTCAATGACCATTTAAGTCTCTTAAGCTCTTGCTAATTTTTGGTCCCAGATTTCTTAAACTGAGAGTGACCCACCTCCATGGTAGTGAGAAGAGCCATAAACTGTTCATCAAAACCCACACACTCCATTCTCACACAGTATTGAATTTCCTTTACCTTTCGGAGCACCCATTCAAACACATTGAACTTGTTTGGTAAGTTACAATTCAGAGGAAAGGGCTCCCCTTCGCTAGAAACCTACTGCGAGTTCGATGACATCCCCTTCTCCTTCCCCCCCCCCCCCAACCAAACAGATTTATGCCCTCCCATTCAACCACAGTACTCACATTGAACTCCACATCATTGCCAGAGAGTTGGGTTATTATTTGTGTTTTAGGAACCAACACCACATCACTACCATCGAAGTGGTTGAGCAATTGAGGGCCTTGATTTTACAACTGTTGGGTCCCCTTTTTTCCCAACTGGACAAGGCCTTAAACTATCAAGCTCAAAGCCAATTGATTGGGGCCTTACATCAACCGTTTGACTGGGGCCAGTGTTGAAACCCACACAAGGCCCATTTCTTTCCAAGCCCACCTCCTCCCTTATAAGCCAATCAACCTTGTTTTGTAAGGAGCTCAACTAAACCATCACGTCCAACAAAATACAAAGTACCTCCCCCTTTGCCACGCCACCTGCGGGCCTGCCACCGTCATCCTACTACCGTATTGGACAAGACTCTCTGTCAAAGCCACTGTATATGGCACCTCTCTGCCTTCCAATTTTTATTGTCAAAAAAACCAATTTTTCTTGTAGTGAATCTCCCTTGATGACCTGTGACTTGTTTCAATAGATCGGATTCGCCGCATGTGCAATGTGGATTAACATACCGTCAGGTAACAGTGAGGAAACTCATCCCGGCATAAATATAGCTTCTTTGCATGCAGCAATGAACAGGTGACAATTTCAACTCCCAACTGAAACCCAATGCTTTTTTTTTTTTTTTCAAGAAAACAATCCTTCGTTTTTTGAGTAGTGCTAAGGACCAAAATCGTTAACAAACTTTTTACGCCTTTCTTTTAAATGTGGCAATTTTATAAAATAATAATACCACTCCAACTGTGTTTTACAAAAATACCTTCCACTTTAAATAAAGTTATACAAAAGGGTTATGTTCATATTATTGCACCTTTTCATAATATATTTTGTTATTTTTTTTATAAAAAAGTTCAAGCCCAAAAAAAAAAAAATCAACAATTTGATTAAAGAAAAAAGCCCACAAAATTTTCATTGCCGGTGATCCAGAATTTAAGTAACAAAATCTCCAACACAAACCAAGGCTTGTAAATGCAGTACAAAAATTATTCGGAATTAACTCGAAATATATCTGAATCTAAATAATATAACCAGAATTGCCAGACAAATCCAACAGCAAATTCATCTCATCGCCATAGCCTACTTATGAAGCCCTTCTTGTCTTTCTTCATCCTATTTTCAAGAGATGGGAACTCGATAAAATTGTAGGCAAGGTCAAGAACAATGGGATTGCGTGGGATTGCATGGAAGGCAGGAGGGAAGACTTCAATGCGCGGAACACCTTTCGCATTCGCATCACCAACTGCGGACTCATAGGTATCGAGTTGCTCCACAAGGAATTTCTCCGTCTGAAAACAATACAAGTCAAATCATAATTGTCACGACAATCTTAAAATATATCGCTGTACACAGATTTTGTAAATATACCGAAGTACATTCTGTTACACGGAGATGCATGCACACAAGCAAAATATAAAATGAAGCGAATCATATCAATTTCTTTTTTTCTGACGAGGTTTTTTAGGTGTGTGTATATATGTGTAGCATGTATACATATGTATAATATATCATATACATGTGTATATTTCTGATTAGCAACGTGATTCATATATACATATATATATTTTTAAGTATCGTAATTCATATTACTTACTAGAGCAAAATGCTTATATCCATCTCAAAATGAATGCAAATGAGCTTGAATCAAGATTTCTTCTGTACAAACCTAAGTTATAAAAGGATAAATCTCCTCCCGAGGCAGCATTTTGGTTCTAAGGCTCCTTTATTTAAATGTTGAAAAAAGAGAAAAATAGAAGGCATAAAATACCTTCTTGTCAGCTCCTGTTAATGAAATATTAGAAATTCTTTTTGAGAGATTCTCTGGAGCCTTCATCTCCTCCATCATCCCCTTTGCATGCTCTATACAACTGTTGGATCTGCACTCCTCGCACAATATCTTCAACTGTTGGATTCTCTGTAATACAAAAGATGGATGCATTACAGATAAAAAATTTCCTTTGTATGCAAGCCATCAGTAAACAAATCTGAATCCTAACTCAAAAGTCATCGATGTTCTAATTTATTCTAAAACAGCACATCATAAAGAGGACTATGATGTGCACACACAAATACAGAAGTAGATAGATAGCCAGAGATGACAAAACCTGATCGCTCCCATTTGAAATTTGGAAGTTCTGAAGGGCTTCCTCGGCAAGAGACCGAGCACGGCAGTATAATGCATATGCTTCTGCCCTCTTTCCAGACAAGCTGTAAGATTTTGCCAAGTAGAAGCACCTACAAATTACCAAAATCAAATATAAGTAATCTCTGGTATTTGTTGGTGAACTAAAGACAGCCTTATCATTTTGAGGAAACCCTCAACAAGATAATAGCACAGAATACAATATCTTCCAATTGGTCTAAGAAGATAAGGACATTTAGATATACTTGATTCCATCATTAGCTGAATAGGTCAAAGTGCCATCTGCAACAAAATAGTACAAGGAACTGGTTCCCTCTCTAATCCGTGAATATTACCCTCTGATTTAGGCAAAGGTAGAATAGCACATGTTTTTAATATGGCATTTTTTCAAAGCAACTGCTTGCAACTAAATCCAAAAAATTTTGCATTTTCAAAAGGTCCTACAAAAGCATGACAAAAGATGGCGGGAATTTTTTTAAGACAATAAACAATTATAGAAGATCAATCTAACATCCAGACCCAAATTTTCTAGGCTTTATAAGTTTGGGCCACGGGCCCAATTTTGTTGAGGCTGGAAGGAAGATTATTTTATTGGGCCGATTGGCTCATACACATTATTTGAGGATCTACTATCAAGGAGATATGATTGGATATGAAATTATGTACCTAGATTCAAAATGGAGTAGGTTTGGCCCATTAGGCCCATATATGGATGGATAAGCCAAGTATTTTCGTACTGAGACTATAATTTTTGTTTTTTATTTTGGGAATTCATTTTCGATAAATTATGTATTTTTATTATGTTGGGTCTCTTTACCCGGCACAGTTACAAAAGTTTGTAACACTCCTAACCTACTGGAAGGGGGTGTTACAATCAATTTAAATATAGACGCACCCTTTAAATAATTGCATGGGAAGAAATTGAACTCAACAAAGCATGTTAAAGCTAAGTAAAATAGAAGGCTCAGAATTCAAACCTTTCTGCTCGGAAGGACAAACTTTTAAGCGCACACTCTTCAGAAAATGACAGTTCTTCTGGTTTTCTATCTCTTCCAGAATTAACCAAGTCTGAAAGGTCAGTCGTATTCTGCAAAACATAACAAACAGTTTCAAGGTTTTTCTATTAAATCAGAGGCTAGCATCTATCAACTTTAGTATTATGTGAAAATATTGTTATATGAAGAAAACCTAGTAAAAACCGGACGGAGATAGCTAACCTGCAGTAAAAGATCATACAGGCGTACAAGTTCTTCAGGTTTGGTAACTTTCTCACTTTTGTCATCACGTCGCCTAGTAAGTTTACTCTTTGCAATGCTAACCAACAATTGGTTGCGCTCAATGGTTCTTTGTCCTAAGACAGCACTAACAGCCTTATCAAGACCATTTAAGTCGTCTTTCACATTTTCAGCATTACCTGAACTGGCCTAAAACATACACTGCCTCAGGAAAGGAGTCTAAAAGATGTAAAGTAGAACATAAAGAAATCCTACAGATTAAAGAGGAAAAAAATGGATAAAAGATACCAATACATTGAGGGAAAAATGCAACATAAATAAATGGACCTCACTTTTTGGTAAAACAATGATAAAATTAAGTCAACTTTCCCTACCAAGTCACTACGAATGCAGCTCCTGGCCTCATGATATGCAGTAAAAATTTTGTCAAAGATGGCTAGTCTTCTCTCTGCCGAGAGTGAATCTGCGGAAGGACCATGCAAATCTTTCTCCAATTCTTGAGCTGAACAAGTTTGTCCCAAAAAAAAAATGAGAATGTTTTGGAGTTAAAAGCAAACAAAAATGGGAAAAGGAACAGACAACCTTATTTTGCATTTCTATATCGTATATACTATATATATCATTTTCATAGTACAGAGCTCTACTTTAATGGAGCCACATAATCAACTATCTCAATATATTACTATTAAATGACAAGTGTAATAAAGCAACATTATCCACTCTGCATTTGTGTTGTTATTAAATAAGAATTAAATAATACATTCCTTTGTATACATCCTGTGTACTCGGGCTTATGCCTATTTCTTTGAATAAAATTTATTACTTATCAAAAACAAATAAATAAATAAATAATACATAACATTAAGTTGGACTTATAAATCAATATATAACATATCCAATTAGATTTTACTAATTTGTTTAAATTAAAATGATTAAACATAATAAATTTATTAAACGAGAAAATACATAGACCCCACCCAAAGAAACACTACCATACAATTTGCAATGTCCCCCTTCCAAACTTCCAATTTCAGCTACGTCCACTCCCCCAAAACTACCAAGAACTTGCACGGCATCTCCTTTATCTATTAAAGACAAAACTGCCCCTAAGAATTTCTAATAATACAAAATACCCCTATTAAATTTAAATAAACTCGATGAAAATAAAAAAGTTGGAAAAAAAATTGTGAATTTACTGCATAATACCTCAAGGTATGTTAACCTAGTTATATGGAGTAAATTTTATTTAATAAATTGAGTTATCCTTTTGCGATGCACAAGTCTATGAGTAGTTTGACAAAAGTTGCAAGACACCATCTGCCACCTTCTTATAATCAATTCGGGCTATTACATGAAGAATATCATAGACCCCTATTAAAGCTTCTCCTAATGCAGTAAAAAGTGAAAGATGCAACACTAAGTTCCTCTTTGAAAAACTATCAGCATGTTCCATGTAAAACATTCATCAGCCTTACAAACTAAACCTCATCAAAATCTGCTACAATTAGTCTTATACCAAAATTTAATCTTCAATAAACTCCTTTCCAAACATGATCATTTCCAACAGTTCCAAAGATTAAAAAATAAGATTTGGCAAGGTTGAATAGGAAGTTTTGCCTTCAATGGTATGGTATGTTAGGATGACCTGCAAGCATATGGTTGTGAAGATATTGTCATGATGGTGCTCTAACAAACTGAGTCATGGGCCTAATAGCAACATTGTAGGTATTACTAATTGGCAATGCAGCAATGTTAATGGAAACTTCTGATTAGGACCATTCATTTGAGCACAGCCATCTGGTTCAGAAACATTATCAACTAGACTTATCGGTTGTCAGTCAGTGAAGCTGGGCTAAAGAAGCAAGCATAAAAAACTAGTCATAAATATATTCTACCACATCATGAAAAACCCAATTCATGCCGGAAGTTTGATGAGGCAAAAAGAATCGTCATAAGTATATACCAATTCCTTCACTCCAAAATTATGGTGCCATTCCAAATTTCTACACCAACCTTTTAAAATGGCGACCCTAGTTTTCCCATTGGATATTGGAAACCTATGACCAAGCCAATGAAACTCTGTCATGGACGCAGCTTGTTGAGATCTTGCCTCTGCCATAACAGCCTGAAACCAAGACAACCAAAGAAATCATCAAGAAACCAAGACAGCCTAAATCATAAATACTCTCTCATTTAGTTGAGTTCCTGACTTTCATCGCGAAAATTCGCCACAATCTCCCATTTATCTCAAGGATTTCAGAGAAAATTACACCTCTCTGCTCATCTCGGCAGAAATTGTAGGTAACCATCACTACACTTTATTTTTTCTGGTAGATTCTTGCATCTTTGATGAAAAATTGAAAGAAAATAAGTTGGGATGTATTTATTTTAGAATACAAAATGGTTAGTGTTCTGAATTTTGAAAAGAAAATTTTAGATGGTCCCTTGATTGGTTGGCTGATGGTCAATGGTGTATATCCTTAACAAGTTTACATATTGTGGTTATATAATGATTGCCAATGATAATGTAAATAAGATCTGAATCTACTGGATTTGGTTCTATTAAATTGAGGGATGTAGAAGGGGCCTGGATGTAGAAGGATTTATTTTTACGTAAAATAGAACAAATTTCAGATGGGATAAACAAAAAACACCATGTTCAGCAGTGTGTTATAAATTTAGTATATTGTGGTCCCATTGTTAATCTCATTAAATATGTATGAGTATTCCCAAATTTAGTTAGAGGTTGTCCAACTGGCTTTAAGGCAAAATTGATAACACCCCACTGGACATGGCTGGCTTTGGTTTAGGCTCCGCGTCATTACATCGTAAATTGAAGGAGCATTTGGTTTATGGTATTGTGAATGCAGTAACTTCTTAATAAGATTTTATAAAATCTAGTTACTCTTGCTAATTTTAGTCCGAGCACATTGGGTTCAAAATTTCTGCATGCTATTAAATTCTGCTTGCGTGCATCTTTTGATGCTACTTTGGATATGCTATAGGAAAATGCACAAATTGTTTTTTTCATTGGCACCGGGTGTTCGGGAGCAGTGTCCCAACTAATCCCAAGGGTGCACAGGCCCTCAGCAAGGAGTTTCCCGCAAGTGCACCTCGGGTAATTGAAGGGAAAAATCCCCCAGTCCAATGGTCCTTGGATGCACAAATTTTTGTGAACCATATATGCAGGTCAGACTTCAAATGTTCCTGTATAATCTCTTGGGATTCTATTTTGGGAGCAAAGTGATATATTTATCCATGTAATTGTGACCTAGATATCTGTGTGGTATATTGATGCCTTTGTGCATCCATGATGTCTATATGACATATAGATATATCTGTGATATAAACCCTCGTCATGATAACATAATATATGTGTGGTATTTTAGTGTCCTCGTACATCTATTGATGATTTCCTATGGAATGTGGTATGGATAATGTGTTTTGGCTCAAATTTACTATTTGGGAATGATTTTATATTTCTCTTATATTATTGTGGTTGGAGAATATAGATATCATTAAAATTGTCATTTCCCCAACCCCATTAATTATGTTACTAAGCGCATGGTAGTTCACTTTTTGTATTTCTTAGGTGGAGTTTGGATAGTGAGATGAGATGAGATGGTTTTAAATAAAAGTTGAAAATTGAATAAAATATTATTTAAATATTATTTTTTAATATTATTATTATTTTGGGATTTGAAAAAGTTGAATTATTTATTGTATTTTATGTAAAAATTTGTGAAAATTATACTAATGAAATGAGATGGGTTGAAATAGTTTTGGTATCCAAACTGAGCCTTACTCTTTCAGAGAATTCATCTACTTGAGGTTTTTGAATAGGGTGTTATCAAATTTTTCAGCAAGGTGGAGCTGCTATGTGACGACTCGAGGGTTTGATTTTATTTTTTATTACCTAAATATCGTTATGTCATTATTAAAGTACCCGAATTGTAACGTCCCAATGGAAGACCCAAACTAAATGGCCTATACTCCAAAAGGACTAGTCAATGATACAATTGGAGCCCCATTGAAACCTTAGAAAAAGCAAGAACTTCTCCTTCTCAAGCAATGTGGGATCTCATTCACCACCTACCCTTATCCTTATCATGGGGTATCACACAAATTGTGCTTTTGATTTATGTTATGTTATTGAATTATAGTTGCTCTAACAAATTCTTTGGGAAGTATCATATTGGAGTATCAATGTTTCAGACGAGACTCCGTCCGTTGTAAAGTTGAGACATTACAATTTATCCCACAAAATCAAAACCATGTAGCCCTTGCTCTGGTTGCAAACAGCTTGGGAGTGGTTGGGTTAGGTCTTACTTCCATTCTTGAAGCATGAAAAAAAATGGAAGTCATCATACTAATAGTTAGAATCATAAGTTCTAAGTTCAACCAGATCATGGGAGAAACTAATCTCCCAGTTTAGTTAACATGATTTTGATATCATGTTACTGTAAATTATTTCTTACAATTCCTTCTAAGAATGAGAAACTGGAAGTGACTAAGTTCAATTTTCTGAAACATCAAAAAAATAGAACCATGTGCATCAAGTCCTTTCGTTGAATTTAACAAAAACAGGATCACTGCCCACTAGAAAACTCAAGTTGAGAGTACTCTACAAAAGCCCAGGGAAGATGCTTAGAAACACATTATTCGAAGCAGTTTCACGAAGACAGACATGTTGGATCAACTTATCAACCAAAAACCAGAAAAGTGTCAAACTGTCCGGAACAGACCTAAAGAAAGAAATATGCATCATGCAGGAATTACCTTTGAAGAGAATAAAACTCACCTCCAATTTAGCTTTGAAAAGGTCCAGGGCAGGACCTTCCATCTCATCAATTTGCAGAAGTTCGGATGCCTGTAGATTTGATTCGCCTATTTTGTGTAGGCAGTAACGAATACTAGGCTCTAGCTCCTCAACACGCTCTCGACACAAAACTTGATTCTCTAGGTCTCCATATTTGCCTAGTTGCTCATAAACAGCCCTATAATAAGATTATTATTTAGGATAACTAGCCACATATCCATAATTGCAACCAGAATATGAATGGTATAAAACTTGTGATCGACTTAAGGTATCCCCAAGGTGTTGTTTAGCTCGGCATCAATTTATTCCATGTTAAAACCATAATTTATCGAATGAATTTTGAGGAATAAACAAGTTTTTGACAACAAAGTAGCAATAGTAAATGTTAGCATACACATTTCTGACGACAAAATAGCAATAGTAGATGTTTGTATATTTATATAGACAAGGATGCACCTGGCACTTTTGAAATTCATCAATGCCATGTCCCAGTTCTGATCTCGTTCAAACAGCAAGTTCCCTTTCATATAGGAGGCATAAGCCTACATACCACAAAATTAAACTTAGCAAATAAAAATGGAAAAATTCAGGCAGCACTTGATTGGAACAAGATAGTTCTCAAACATGGTCCATAAACTGGGCAACGATTAGAAGATGGAGACAACATGGCAACCAATTATACACAAATGGGCAGACAAAGCATATAGTTTTGAATTCCTACATGCCCCAACACATAATACTCACATCAGCATGACATTTTCAAATCTTTTTTTTTTTTTCTCTTTCTAAAATTTGTCAGCTTTTAATTGCTCACAAGAAACATTTTGTGGAAGCTCGACAATGAAAATATACTATGGACAGACCTCGGATTCTAATGAAGTTCTGGAATCTCCCTTGATAGCACACAAATGAGAAAACAGCGTAGCCCATTTAACTGCCTTCCTCAGCCTACCAATCAAATAGATGCGCTGACGAGCAGTTGGACCATCTGGAAGCTGTCTCTTCTCCATGGCATGGCTCCATGCTCTCTCTGCCGTATAAAGAACGAGATGAAGAAACCTATTTGAATCCAAATACGGTAAACAGTTAAACTTAGAAGGTCAATAAAACAATGACAGTTCCTACTGTTTAAAGCAGCCCAATCCCCAAAACAAAGTTGTTTTTGAGTCAACAAAGTAAGCAAATACCAATTTCATCTACGTTGTTTGGTATTAACTTAGCAAGCAACCACCATCAGCCGACTACATTGATTTATGTACAGAACAATTCCATTAGCATAGTCTCAAACAACTTAATTTATCCAAATAGTATTAAAGTCACTTAAATGTTAATGATTCGGTTTTAAAAATTAAATTCCTTCTTGTTGCATAGTTCTACTCATCTCAACAACCAATAGACAAGATTTGAAAAAAATAACAAATTTAGAAAATAAATCAATTAAAGCATGTGAATTCATATTAACTTGGTTTGACGGGACAACCGATGCACACCTAACTTCAGTCACGTTTGATTCAGTTATGGCTCTCCGCGTGTATTTACCACGACCATGGGTGAATTTGAGTGATTTATACAACCTCCTCAAACGTGCGGTGCAATACCTTCTGAAAATCAAAAGTATCACTTTCGTTACCAACTATACGGGATCAAATACTGAGGAAACTAATAAAAAAATTAAAAAATATATATTGGCATAAACAACCAAAATGCATAATTAAATAAGTTTAAAATGAATGTACCGATAGCGAGTATAATCGCCATGCCGCAATCCATGCTGCATCTGAGCTGATTTCAACAACTGCAACACTGAACAATACAATTCATATAGGTTCAGAAATTTTATAATACGCTATTATGCGAATGGTTGTCGAGAAAATCATGGAAAATGAAAGGAAAAAATAAAATTTCGGACGTGATAATAATAAATTGTTGATTAATAATGAAATAAAAGTACCTAAAACGCAAAGAGAAGAAAAGCGTACCGTTGATTGAGAATTTGGGGCTGACTTGATCGGGAGCATTGGGCTTTGGATGGTCTATTTCCATAGTCAATATTTCGATCTGCTTCCTAATAAACTCACGATAAGAGTGAGAGAGAGAGAAAAGGGGGAGGTTCCGCGGTGGTGTGACGCCAGGGTGGGGTGGATTGAGACGGCGGAGCCCTAAGAGAGAGAAACAGCTAGCGAGACCGAGCGGGTTATGAAGGGAATCCTCAAGGCGAGGAGCGGCGGCGGCGTTCGCTGGAACAGCGACGAAACAGAGAGAGGAGAGAAGAGAGAAGAGAGAGAGTGCGACAGGGTGACGGATAGAGAGAGGCGGAGGAGCAGATTTACCGGTGGCTCCGCAAGGCTTGGGCTGCGGCGGTCAGCAACAGAGAGATGGCTGATAGAGATGAGGGGCGTTCGGCACAGGAGGGGAAGAAGCCTTGATTTTAACGCACCCTGCACACCCTCCGTGTCAGCGTATTTGAAATGCCGATTTTGCCCTCACTTAATAATCCTTTCATTTTGGAGAAAGTAAAACAAAAATGCTAGATGCATTTCACGGGTAATCATTTCAAACGACGATGAATCAAGACCAGGTAACATTATTGAATCAATTTCTCTGTGAAGTCTGAGAAGATAGAGAAATTTTGGTCTGTAAAATCTAATATTGATCTTCTCAGATTCCCTTGGATCTTAACAATGATCTTCTCAAAAGGAATGGTAAAATTACAGGATCGAAAAAATCGATCTACCGATTCTTCATGCTTACGTTTGAATCTACATTATTCTCTGTCAAACTGGTCGAACAGAGATAGACCACAAAAAATACACACACGGGAGAACGCACTAAGGAAATAGAGCTATGATTCACACACAGAAGCCCAAACACGACGACGATGCAGTGAGAAAATTTCAACAAAAGATTCACACATGGGAGTCCAAACACGACGACGCAGAGAGCAAGATTGGTTTTCAGTTTTCTATTGCTGTATTGAAAATCTGAATGCTTCCCTCTTATTTCGTCTTGAAAAAGTCTATATACAGTCGTATACAGTCGGTATGGGCAGTTGAAATGCAATCGGCTGACAGCTGGGTCCCTCTTCTCTTTCTCTCCTCTCTCTTTCTCTCTCCGCTTCATATTTTCATATGCTCTCTTTCTCTCCACTTAGTTTTTCATTAAGGAGACCTTCGCCTCCGGCATCTTTTGGTCACTCACCATTGTATCAATGTGCACTCGTGGCCTAGTGGGCGTGTGCGTATCTGTGTCCGAGAGTTCAAAGGTTTCGTTTTGGGTTTTGATGTCTGTAAATGCGTTCCTGTAATATTCCCTCTTTTTCTTGAGCCTTAGACCGGAACTTCTAATAGGATTTCTTCTCAAGCAAATAGAAGTCCAGCGAGCAAAAAAAAAAGTAGAAGTCCAGCAATGCTTACAAAAAAAGTAGTCCAGCAACATCACATTCCATCCTTACCAACAGAAGGTTAGGTAATGTTAGCTCCAAAGGTGAATGACTGTTAGCTCCAACAAATGGATCTATTCAAAAATCTTGGATAAAAAACATAGAATCAATCACAAAATTATTGATCCCAGAAACAAAAAAAAAAAAAAAAAGAAGGAAAAAAAGAGATAGACAAGAAAGAAGAAACCGAAGAAAGAAAGAAAAGTTTTTGAGAAAGCAGAAAGAGAGAGAGAGAGAGAGAGAGAGAGAGAGGGGGGGTGTCTGGTTTGCTTTTGTACTTTAATTTTTTTTATTACTCACGTCTACATGCCGCTTGTATCTACCGACTGTGCGTAGCAAAGTTGTTTCGTCTTCTCTCTTCTTCTTCTTCTTTTTTTTATTATAAATATATATGCCACGTCTACCAGTTACCCAACGGTTGTAACCCGACAGTTGTATGTAGCATTGTTGAACGGAAAAAGTTAGAGATTCGGGGGATTCTGCTGGAAGAGGGATGTAAAAAAAGATCAGTAAACTGGATCAGACCAAATTGGTGGGTTTGGTCCGGTACCGAGTTTGGTTTATTCTGGTATCGATTTTATTTTTTTAAAAACAGGCGAAAATCAGTTCAGCTCTGATTTTTCTTTTTTAAAAATTGAACCGAACTGGTTCATATATATAATATAATTTTTTATATTGTATATAATTTTTATATATAATATATAATTATATATAAAATAGTTTGTATTATATAATAAATTACTAATTAATATAATTTTAAAATCTTATATCACTATAGTCTATAATACAATTATAATATAATACAATATATTATCACTATAGTATTATATACTATTATATAATATATAATATAGTATATTAAAACTGAAAATCGGACTGAACTGGACCGGAACCGGTAAAACCGAAAGTATCGGTTTAGAGGAATAACCGGTGCGGAATCAGTTTTTGAAAATGTAAAACCGGTGCATACTTATTCGGTCTCAAATTTTGTCCAAAACAAGACCAAATAGGACCCGCCAAATATTGTTTAATAATATTATAAAATTTAAAAAAAAAAACATTTTAAAAGTATTAAAAAATGATATGAAATAAAAAATTTTAAAAAAAAAATTGAAATGCCTAGCGGGAGTGCCTAGCGGTGGGTGTAGGCCCACCCTTGGAAAAACACTATATGCAACCAGGAGGGGAAACACGGGGAACCGTTGCCTCCATGGAAAATGAAATGGGGGTTTTGTATTTTTCTTCCCTCATGGATTTCAACACTCGTGTCCCTTCATTTGATTTCAACCCTCGAACCCCTTCAGTATCTCCCTCCATTC
>QEOT01001865.1:2056096-2072706 GCA_003123785.1 Pterocarya stenoptera
TGATTTGTAACTTATAACTTGGATTTGTAACTTGTAACTTGGATTTGTAACTTGTAACTTAGATTTAAACCTTGGATTTGTAACTTGTACTTTGGATTTGAACTTGTAACTTGGATTTGAACCTTTGATTTTTACCTTGGATTTGAACCTTCGATATGTGAGTTGTAACTTATAACTTGGATTTGTAACTTGTAACTTATGATTTGTAACTTATAACTTGGATTTGTAACTTGTAATTTGGATTTGAATCTTGGATTTGTAGCTTGTACTTTGGATTTGAACTTGTAACTTGGATTTAAACTTTGGATTTGTACCTTCGATTTGAACCTTCGATTTGTGATTTGTAACTTATAACTTGGATTTGTAACTTATAGCTTGTGATTTGTAACTTGTAATTTGGATTTGTAACTTGTAACTTATAATTTGGATTTGTAACTTGTAACTTGGATTTGTAACTTGTACTTTGGATTTGAACTTATAACTTGGATTTGAACTTTCGATTTGTGATTTGTAACTTATAACTCGGATTTATAACTTGTGATTTGTAACTTGTAACTTATAACTTGGATTTGTAACTTGTAACTTGGATTTGAACCTTGGATTTGTAACTTGTACTTTGGATTTGTAACTTGTAACTTGGATTTGAACCTTGGATTTGTAACTTGTACTTTGGATTTGAACTTGTAACTTGGATTTGAACCTTGGATTTGTAACTTGTACTTTGGATTTGAACTTGTAACTTAGGTTTGAACTTTGGATTTGTACCTTGGATTTGAACCTTCGATTTGTGATTTGTAACTTGTAACTTGGGTTTGTAACTTGTAACTTGGATTTTAACATTGGATTTGTAACCTTGGATTTGAAAACCTAAATTACCTTGTGATTCTGGTTCATGTTAGAATGTCATCATCATCAATGTCTTTTTCATCCTTATTAAACATACTTTCAATCAACCATTCTGCTTCTGTAAGGTTGAAGTCACATTAAGATACTTAAATACTGTAAGAAATCCAGGACGACCCTTCTTAGGATGTTCAAAATACAACATAGAGGTAACTACATCATTTGAAAAGTAAAAGGTTTAATGAAATGATAATATTATTTACATCTAACATTTATTTTCTATATAAAATATTCAGAGATTACCATATTGCAAGTATTTCGAGTGAGTAGATAGTAATCCATACATAGAGGTGGATCTCCAAAAAGGAAAAAAAAAATGAATTGTTAAATAAAGAGAAAGAGCTCGAGAAGATACTCGACGAAATCGAAAAGAGAGAGATTGAGTTATGTAACAGAGTGAATGAGATCGAGAAGAGAGAGATGATGCTATCGAATAGAAATGAGGAGGTTTTGAAGAAGGAGTTGGTGTTTCTTGAGTAACAAGCTGAAATAAGGCATTCACGCACACTGCTCCGGGTGTATTAGGCTTTTGTAGTTATTGTTTCATGTTACCTGTAGTATCTAAGTGATTTCTGACTAGTAGTTAAATGCTCTACTATTCGGACCGTATAATTACAAAATTAAACAATATTTATTTGCATTTTTCCTCATCCATCATCTATTTATTTGCCTTTTCCCTCATCTTTCTTTGCCTATGCATGGTTAATTTATTTAGTAGGTACTCGTGTTATGAAAGTGATAGATTTTTTTCAATGAAAACGAATTTTAGCCTTTGAAAGTTTATAGATTTTTTATTTTTTTATTTTTATTTTTATGGATTATTATAAAAGCTTTCAAAAACTCCATAAATGGATACGACTATGGTATCAATCATCATTTTAATATTGATTTTAGTAATTTTTTTTGGATTTGTCAAGTACATGAATAATAATATTAAGGTTTATTAGAAAGGTGAATGAGACTATAGATATGGCATATAGAACCGAGTATTTATTTTGATTTGAATGATTTACTTGCACCTTGCAGGGTGCGAAATTGCTTCGCCAGCCAGAACCTCATTGAAGGTTTCAGGTCTTTGGGACCGATAAAGTTCACCGAGCAAAGCTGTCAAGGATAATTTCTAGGTTGCATCTGCATGTTAGAATTTGCAAGGGACCATATTTTGCTTCTTTTGGGGGTTAAAGGAAATAGAATTCTAGAGGTGACCTTAAACCCGGATTTGGTAATGGGATGATAACCTTTCAATATTCCATACACAAAAAATCCCTAAAAAATATTCAATACACAAAAATCTCCTGAAATACATTCAATACACACAAAAAATATTCAATACATAAAAAACTCCCTAAAAATCATTCAATATACAAAATTTCCCTGAAATACATTCAATACATAACAAAATATTCAATACACAAAAAAGTCCCTAAAATACATTCAATACACAAATGGAATCATATCATTACAGTGGTTGTGATCCATCCAACCCAAATTACACATGTAAAGAATAAAATGCAAATATTAATGTCATATCGATATTACTATTAAAATATCGTAAAGTTGGATTCCACTTACACTTTATTGACTCCCAATCAAAATGTCAAAAGCTGCACTTTTTGGAACAGCCTGGTGATAAATACTCCTTAAAAAACAGCCAAATATTGTAATTCAAATATCAATATATAACTATTAATATACCTACACATGTCCAACATTGTAACAACCCGATCCTAAGTTTAGACTATAAGATAAGTGTTTATTTTTATTTTATATATATATAGCTTATCAGATTTATTATTATTAATTAGTATTATTAGATTTTATCGGATTATTATTTTAGAGTTCTATCTCCACTAAGATTCCTAAAGTACCATACCAACTCAATTTATGATCGGTTTCTCAAGCCACGCACGTCTCTCTCCGTTAATCACACATGCACGTCATTACGTTTATTTATACACTTCATGCACAGCCCGCATCTACTGCCTTCCATTTGTTTTCTCTAGGATTTCCTCCATGCCTATATATATATACACACGGTTAGAGTAGTCGCTTCAACCTCTTCCTCTCGCACGGACACAACCACGCAAAACCATGGCACTAGTGCAGCTTCTCTACATTGCAGCAATTCCACGCTGCCCAGAACACGCCGATGCCACCTCGCTGGAATCCACCACAGTGTACGTCCAAACACTGGCCAATTGCATCGCAGCCTCGCCACCCGAAGCCAAGCTCCACGCACAGCAGCCCCTGTTTTTCACACGGAAAAATAGAGCACTCGCTCTTCCCTTCACAAGCTGCCTAGTCGTGAACCACCCCGTGGATGAGCAACTCGACACAGCCAGTCCAAGTGGTTTTGCCAGCCACCTTAAGGACGTCGGATCACCACCCACGACGCCAGAATCAGCCTACCATCCCAGCTCCGTTGTGCCCACTACCTCACGGTGAGCACACGACCGCCAGCCACCCAGCCCAGTCATGTGCTCCTCCTCCCTTTCGGCAGGCTCTATCGTCAGCTCTCTCTCCCTCTCTCCGTGTCGCACCACCACAGGGACTCCCCAGTTGCGCCGCCGTGACCCCCCTAGTCGCCTGAACCGCCACACGTCAACTCTTCCACGATAAGCCCCTGCTTCGCACATCTCCTTCCCTCTCTCCCTAGCCTCTGTTTCTCTTCTAATGATTTATGCTGTGTGTTTTCAACATGTGTCAATTGATAAGATTACAAATATGCCCTTTTAAATCTAGTATTAAAGGGTTACTTTTATATATATTTCATGTTAGGTTCTTCTTTATGAACCGGGTGTTTCCACCCGTTGTTTATTTTTATAAAACTTAGATATATGTATATATTTATATATATAGGCATATATTAAATAATATTGAAAGATTAGATATTATATTAGTATTTAAATTACAGTGGTTAATCATTTATTTTCAATTACAAATATAAATTCACAGCACTTAAGTTTATACTAATTTTGGAGACTCTAACATCATTTTATTTGCAGTTATGTTGGGCTAAATATTTTAAATATGAGTTTTTATTTAAATATACATATATTAGTTAAAGGCTTAATTATTATAAAGAAGTGTTTGAAAGAATTTGAAATATATTTTAAAGTATATTATTGAGCTTAATAATTTAGTTAATATTTCTTTGCCTATTTAATAGAATTTAATAAAATTATTATGTTATAATTTAAATAGAAATAAAGAAATATGTTAAGAGTATTTAAATAATATTGATAATTATTATGTTTCTTATAAGATTAAATAATTATGTTAAGAAAGTAAATTTATTTTAAGAATTTAGATTTTTATGACTTATTTAAAATAGCCCAAGTATTCTACTAAGTTATAATATGTTATTAGTACTTTAAGTAATTTAAAGATATAAGAATTTATTGATTTTATGGTGTTAAGCAAGATGTTTATTTGACTATCTTCTAGACTATGAATTTGATTAAGTAAGAAATTAGTACATGTTATTCTAGACAGATTTAGTGACGTTTAAAATACTGCGTTTAGGTGACGAGCTACGAAGTGAGATTCAAGAAGAAGCGCAACAAGGTAAGTAATTTGATCACAAATTATGATCATCATAGATCAGCTTATATATAAGTATTATTCAAGCCAGTTCATTGATAGCCAATTTTATGTATCACTCATGTCATATGCAAACATGTCATCCAACATAGCACACGATCAATTCATTCTGCATCATGTTCAGATTTAGAAATTATAATTATGTATGTATTATGTCATGCATCTCATGGTCATAAGACACGTAAGCTATCTTAAGTTCAAGTGCAAAATAAAATCAGTTCATTTAATCAGATAGCCATTCAGATGCATGGTACCAATGCAGTTCAGTTTCAGGGTGGATGTGTAAGCCACGGACTTAAGCGTGGTCCACTATAGTATGCTAGAATACTATCAGCGGCTCCCCTCGTGGCCACGGGACGTGGGGCTGGTGCACAACCTCGCACACAGGGTTAAATGTGTTGGCCAGTCAGTTCAATTAGTTAAATAAGAACAGTCAGTTAAGTCAGATTACTCAGTTAATTCAGATGAATCAGTCATGCATAGCATAAACATCAATATGAGCAGTCATGAATTTTAAGCTCTGAAAACCTTATGTTTAGTATGTTAACGTTGTGATGGATTTCTTACTGAGTATTCGACTCATTTTAGTTTGTTTTCATGTTTTTAACCACCCAGGTGAGGATGATGATTACGAGCAGGCAGGCCAGGATTAGAAGGAGTAGTTATTTTAGTTTCAGACCTTCTAGAAATAAATTTATTTTAGTGCTTTCATGACATGACTTTTATTCAGTTTATTCATTTAAGTTTTTGAAAGCATTGTTATCAGACAAAGTTTTATGAAATAAATCCTAAATTATTTTTCATTTAATATGAGATCTCTTGCCGGGTTTATTTTATGAAAAACACGTGACACTCCTAGCTTACGGGAATGGGGTGTTACAAACATAATCTCTGAAGAGCCAAATAAATTCCTACAAGTGGCAACCACTGGTGTATCTCCTCTATCTCGCTAATAATCAAGTAACAAATAACAATACAAATTTGTCATATTTGCATTAATAAAATATAAATAAACATGTAATACGGCCAAATGTGCACTTGTTTGCGTTTCCCCTTTACTGGTGCTTTCTTCATCTTTGCTTTAACTTTCTGCATGTCTTTCTCCATCCTGGATGCTCTCATCAGAAATGGGGTCTGTCTTTCCCTCTCACAACAAGTGGACTGAGTACTTATTTGAACTACCAACTGTAGTTGTATCATTTGTCGTACAACCAACATTGAAATCCGTTAGGATCATCGATAGGAGGTTTTTGGTTGTCACGATATAAATCAATCATTGCATATAACTTATTAGTTGTATCCTCAGTATGCTCTTTCAAAACACCTACATTAGTAATCATCTGATAATAAATATTCAATAGACTTAAATATCTGTTAGCATCTGCCCGTTGCTCCCTGTGTCATAGCTACTTAGGATTAATGTGTATTTCCTTTTAATATTCTTCCTCCATTGATCTAAAATGTACCTATCTGGCAAATATTTTATTCTATTACATTTGAATACGATCAAAATGTGACTACACAATATCCTTCTCATTTGAAATAATCTACATGAACACTTTGTAGTTGCATCTTCCTCACTAAAGTCCACATAATGTGTAGCCAGCTTAGTGAACTCTTGCACACGAATTTCATTCTCTACCAAATAGGCCTTTATTGCACAATCCCTCTTAAGTAAAGCTAGATTCATACAGATAATGCCGATAAGTTGCTGTTAAACTTCCCTGAATTTAGCATTCGTGTACAGATTATGAAATCTCTTTTCAATTGGAGATCTAGATATGTAGGAAATTGTGACATTAAACAAGTAGAAGTTCATGCTATTTTCATTCTCAGTTTTCTTTTTCAAAGCGTTGTCACTCTGATCAACCAACTCTTTTAAGTTTGTCTTAGCATGAACATAATCATCAAAAAAGGCATTTATGCTCTTGCTCTGTTCCGTTGTACTCATTTCAACCTAAAAAAAATGATTTCAAGAATACGGGTACCCAATGCTCACACTCAGCGTATAAACTTTACAACCAGGCATTTTCATGCAAGTTGTACGTGATGATTAACTGATCCCAACATTTCTCAAACTCTTCAACACTTTGGATGTCATACACACATTTCATCAATATATTTTTTAACCCACTTTTGTAGGAATCATGGGAGCCAAGCTTTTTGGAGATTTTCTTCAGTATATGCTACAAACAAAATCTATGTCGGCTTTCTGGAAAGACAATAGCAATTACATTTTTCATCGCTGTCTTAATCAGTGATACTAGCTTTTGGAGTTATACCATCCATACACTTCAACAAGGTCTGGAATAATCACACAAAAATCTCTGTATCCTTATTGGAAATCAATCATGCTCTCAATAGAATTGACTATCTATGGTGGTTTACATCAATAAATGGTGCAAATAATATCTCACATCTATTCGTCAGGTATGTGGTGTCGAATATGATCACATCATTGAAATACAGGTAGATTGCCCTACTACGGGGGTCTGCCCAGAAGATATTCTTTAATCTCTCGTCATTATCTAAATCCATCAATGCAAAAAGTCAGAAATTTTTTTACTGCATCCTACAAAAATACTCTTAAAGAGCTCTAACACCACATTTCCCAAGTCGTAGATGTCTTACTTTGTCGATGTAATTACGACAATCATTTTTCAAAAATTAGAGGTTCTCAGTTCCACCCACATCAAAGACAAGAGATTCGAAATTCTTATTCATTCAGATGCCAACCAAATCATTTGTATCGAAGACTTTTTTTTACTGAGTCACTCATTTCTCTATTACATTGAAAGAAGTGGGATTTCTTTAGAGTTTGGTTGTGGTTATGGATATTATGAACTGTAGTCAACCAAAACTTTCCCTAAACTTTTAAGGCATTAATCTTTACCTTACAATTCGTCTTTTTTGTAGGACGTGGTTTGGTGACATTCAAAGTCCTCTTCCAGACCGTCCCACCATGGGCACAACCAAATGTAACATATCTAACAGTATTGTCCTCTCCCCTCTCACTCATTTTTGTCATCATCTCAAACTTACATTTCTTAGCATATTGTTTATAATAACTCATCAAATCTTCAAGAAAGTTAAACTTTATCCTCAACTTTGGCTCCTCAATCATATCACTACTATCTATTTGCACAAACTGAGACATCTCAGCACTGCCATCCTTGGTTTCCCATGAAATTGATCTATCCTCATTACTTTCTTCAACTCTAGAGGATGTACATGGCGCTTCAGTTTCCCTACAATTGGGTGTATTATGCTTTGTACCAACTATTCCACTCGTAGCGGAGCTTGTATTGATCGGATGAGTCGGAGGTTCCATGCTATATTGAAATGGGTAACCAGCATTCTGCTAAAAGTACCACAAAAAAAAAAAAAAAAAAAAATCTGCAATTAAACTCTTGAAAAAAGCCAACTTATAAAAACAATAAAAACATGTAATAACCACCTATATGTTGATTGGATATTGGTTGCCATCTGGATATGGCAGAAAAGCTGGTGACTATGCAGGCACTGATCCGTAGTAAATGTGCATGTAATTTGCGATGTTTGGACAAATTGATAGTATGTCCTAACATATTATTGGTTAAAGTATTGATGTATTTTAAAAATCAATATCAATCAACTCAACACATTCCAACAAATTTTTAAATAATATAACATATCGTGGTTGAGGGATTTGAGGAAGATGGCATTAGCATAGATGTGTGTTCTTTCCCGTTTCCCATGCTGATAGAGAGACATGCATTGTCAATATAAATATCTTAAATAATATTAATATTGTATAACTCACACATTAAAATATATGACATTAAAATCCAAGTAAGTAATATAACCAATCTTGATCATTCTAAATTTGGCACCATAAAAAAAGTATGAGTGATACTATATGTGATCAAAATTTGGTTACAAAATAGTGCATTTCAGTACCTATTAGTACATTTATATATTTATTATTTGTTTTGTGAGGTAGAGAGAGAGATAAAAGATAATATGGAACTTTAAAAAGCTGGTCAAAAATTAACCAAAGGAAAAAAGAATGACACAATTCTTCCAAAAGAGATATTTGTTTAAATATATATATATATATATTCAAAAGTTAATCATGTTGGCATAGTTTAATCATAAAGCCATTGATTCGATACAAAGAAGAGAACATGACATTACTTTTAACGCATAAAGAATAAAAGGAGATTCAATAATGTATGTTATCATGCTTCTGATTCAAATGGTGCTAACTACCATTCTCGTATAGCTTCCATTCCCACTTATCTCCTTGACCCCAATTGCGCTTTCAAACCTCCATGAACTTTGTTTTATTCTTGTATTCTATTGAAATTTGCCTAGGATAATAAAATAGATAAATAAATACATGCTTAATCTGCACAGCCAGTGGCAACCCCATCAACTTCTAGATGTCATATGAATGTTCTTAAATCAATATAGCATAGACTCGTAGAGGAGGTAAAGACATAAAGATAGGTTCTTCCAGCTCAACATGCTTATTAAATTCATCACATATAACTTCTTATTTCAAGTTAAAGGAAAAAAGATGGATAATCAACTTATGGAAGGGCAACTCACCCTAAAACAAGATCAAAATTCGCAACCCTAGAAGTCAAATTCCTAAAACAAGATCTTTCACGTGAACCAGCAAACCTAGCCTAAGTTGGAAGAAACACAAAATTCTCAAAAGCCAGAAGCCAAAGCCTCACGAAATGGGGCATTTGAGACGAACAACTTCAGAGTCTAGACCCAACTCTTAAATTAGACAAAAGCCAGTTCTAAGAGACAAACCCAAACCAAAACCCTGACTGAGCCAGAATTCAACACTGTAATCTCAAAGTCTACAAAACAAAGAACCCCCAGAAGCGAACATTTTACATCAACTACTTGAAAACTAAAACCTACAAGACAAAAGCTAAGCTTAAACTCAAACGAGCCAACTTACCAAAACCCCTCAAAAGACTTTCTAGTGAGTTGCTCTAAAGAAAAGCTCTGGATGCAATCGGGGGGATTTGGAATATATGACGATGGCGACCGCAACAAGCAGTTTAGTCCTACCCATGATGGCAACCACAAATGGATTGTTGGGATAAGATGAAGATGCCTTTTTGGTTTCGTTTTCGAAAACATGACGGCCACTCTGTTTCGACTGATTTCCCTCCATTTTTCTTATGTTTCAGTGGATTTTTTTTAATATATCTTGACTGACGTGGCATTCCTCGTTTTAATATATTCCTCAGAATCGGCTGACGTGGATTTTTTTTAATATTATGCCACGTCAGCCGATTCCTCATGGGTTCCCCACCCCCGATTGCCTGTAGCAGAACTGTTCTTTTTCATCATCTCTCTAGCTACTCAAGAGGGAGCTACTCAAGAGGTTCGAATATGAATTTGAGCTAGGGCTCTTGCAAGCGTTTCTTCACTAGACTCTTGCTCAAAGTGGGTTTGTGTAGGGGTGGGCTCGACTTCAATGAAGTTGGAAAGCCCACATTTGACTCCAACCAGAGCTAGGAATTCTAATCGGAATGTAATGAGGCCAAGGGCCACTTCCAGAGGAATCAAAGTTAATACAATTCAAACAAATTAAACAATAATCGAAAAAAACCCAAATTTTAAAAACCCTAAAAATCGAATTTGATGGAAATATAACAATGCATCAACGAATCAAAGTAGGAATCCAACTTAAGGTGTCGCGAAGGCTGAGGAGAAGTAGGCTACAGTGGGTTTGGGCTTGTGACAACGTAACAACAACGGGCGTAGAGAATGATACAGCGAGAAAGAGATCAGGAATGGAAAGAGTGCAAGGGAACAGAGAAGAAGGGGGTCAGTTTTGGACCCCCTAGCAGAAAATGACTTCGTTTCACTTGAAATGGAACGACGTAGTTTCACGTTGAGGTTGAAATTTAATTAGATGTAAAACAACACCATTTTACATCTGATCTTTTTTTTAAGCATAGTTTGGAGTCTAGCATCGCCCAAAACCTCCTTGAAACCCAGCCACATTGAAGTCCCACATACGGCAAGTCCATGCCCTCCCTATTTTTCTGTTCTCCAAGGTTTGCATCTCAAGAAGTCAACAACCCCCTCCCTCTCCCTTGCTTCTCTGCTGCCTCCATTGCAATTTGCAATGCCCCAAGCCACTGTTCATTTCAAACAACCCTTATTTTTACACCGCAAAACAGATTGTTGTAGTCTCTGGATGCCACCCATGTGAGATTCTGAAGACTAGGCAATCGACAAGACTAATGATGGAAGGCTCAAGCCAAGACACCGCTGCACGCATGGATTGCCTTGTTGGCTATGAACCACGTCGCCTCCCCTTGCATTGCAACGCCACACTGTTTGTGCCGCCCTAAGTCAATGGTTGCACTAGCCCTCAACTTCACAGTAAAAATCTCTCTCTCTCTCTCTCTCAATTATCTCCATGGGAATGAATATTTTCGATAAACTAGATATTTTTATTTTGTTGAGTTCCATTGCTGGCAAAGTACGTAACACTCCCAACTTAAGCGAATGAGGTGTTACACATTAAAATAGTTAGAAATCAGGGGTTTCCTTCACTTTTTGTAAAAGATTTTTGAGAAACCAAACTTCTTAAAGCCAAGCATCACACCACCGCGATACTTATGATATGATGGGTGGGAGTGGACTTTCATGATGATCATGAGGAATTAGCTGTGACTTGAGATCACTTAAAAATTTAAAGGGTTAGTTACATTTTGTCCCATCGAACTTTCACTCAATTCACAATGCACATCTGAAATTACTAATTGCATCAAAGTGAACTCTTGAATTTTCAAAACTTCCCAATCTTCCCATTCCGTCTAACAGCAGCGTTAAATTTAACGAAAATTAATTGCAAAGATGTGATTTTCATCTAATTTATTATCATTGATCATATAAAATATAAAATATAAAATAATATATACTATCAATTAATAATAAATTATTAATCATTAACCATATATAAAATTATTTTATATCTAAGTTGCAAACAAGTATGAATAATCTATGTATACAATAAAATTATTTGATATTCATTAACCATATATAAATTAATAAAAAGAAATTATTTAATGATTTATTTTTAATTGATAGCATACATTATTTTATATTTTATATGATCAATGATAATAAATTAGATGAAAATTACATCTTTATAGTGAATGTTATGCACATGAGCCGCATGTGCAGTGAATTTCTGTTAGATTTAACGCTGCTGGAAAATGGAAGGGGGGATTGAGAAGTTTTGAAAGTTCGAAAGTCTACTTTGATGAAATTAATAGTTTCGGAAGTACATTGTGAATTGAGTGAAATTTCAAGGGAGCAAAGCGTAATTAATCCAAATTTAAAATTTGAGTCTACACAGTTCATTGTGGGTTGATAATGTTGCAGTGCAAATTTATACTCATTAATGGTTAACTGTATATGGGGGTTTGGTCTGAGTGTAAATCGGATCATGGATTTTTAGATTGCTTCCATGCAAACACAAACTAGATTATCATTTTTTATGGATTCGTTTGGACTCTTTCAATATATTATAATATTTGTGAATATTATTGAAATAGTTTGTAAATAGTAGTGAAATTATTTGAATTAGGATATTTTATTAGGTTTTAAAAAATGATAGAGAAAAAGTTGAATAAAAATATTATTAAGTTAAAAAAAAATTTGAATATAAATTTTGAATATAATTTTTGTTTTGAAATTTGAAAAAGTTGTATTGTTTTTTATATTTTGTTTGAAAACTTAAGAAAATTATAATGATTAGGTAATGATTAATGAAAAAAATTAAAAATTTGAGATTAAAAAATATTTTATGTTTAAGTATGTTTGGGAAGAAAATATATAAAAATATTTGAAAATATATAAAAGTATCTTGTTACACAAATAATGCCTTGGCATTTTCTCTTGGGTCCTATTGGGACTCTAACAAATGGGTTGACTCATTTTTATTTTTATTTTTATGGAAACAGATTTCATTTAATTCCATAAACCGAAGTTATAATTGTAACTTATCAATACAGGAAAAAACCTGAACTACAAGTCAAACTACACATATGCTCAGGGGCACCCCCGCACACAAATTCATTTATAGCGGATATTGTCTTAACTTCTATAAAACTCTCTCATAATAGAGAGAGCGCTTTGTAAAAACAGAACTAAAACGGTCCCTCTTCTAAAGAAGTGAAGCACTAGCCCCATCCATCTTCCCAAGCAGGAGGAATACGGGACTCTGCTACTATGGACACTAAGTCCAAATAGCCTATTTCTTTTTTATTAAATACTAAAACCAGAAAATTGCTAAAAGAAAGCATATTAAAAACTACAAAAACACAAGTGGGGCTAGGGTTTTTATCGCTTTCCAAGCCTGCCGCCCCGTTCAAGTATCCTATTTTTTCTTTTTTCCTTTCTATTCCTTTTACTGCCTTCTTCTCCTTCCTTTTTCTTTGTCTTTTTCTGCATTTTACAAAGCCCGTCGCCCCCCTCCGCCATTCTCTCTGTAGCCCATCTCCCTCTTTGCTACCACCACCCTCCACGAGCATCGGTGTGAGCTCAGAACAGCGTGTCCACCGCAAGCACAAGCATCCCGAGCCCAGATGGCACGAGCATCTAGCTCACACGAACACTAGCCTCCACTGCGCAGAAAACCCTCCTACTCACGAGCTCCGCCGCATGATCAACCAGCCATAACATCGCTCGCCCCTCTCAAGCAACTCTTGCCCCAATTGCGTCCGTTTCAGGCGACTCAACACCACACACGGATTCGAAAGAAAAAAAATGAAAGAAGAGATTTCCGGATCTTTGAGAAGAAGATCATAAAGTTAAAATTGAAACACAGATTTTTGAAAGAAGCAGGAGGAACAAAACCTAAACTAAAAATGGGATTACACGAACGTGCTCACCCTTATTTGAGCTAAAAACTAACTAAAACACACCCAAAAATTAAACTAAAAAACAGATTGAAAATATATAGAGGAGGAAGGGGAGGGAGAGGAGCCAGATCCGAATTTGAAAGAGTTTTGAAGAGAGAAGATGGAGTTTCTCTCTCTAGCTAGAGAGAGCTGAGAGTCGGCAATGGGTTGACTCATTTAATGTATCTAAATACGCTATTGGGCTCGTTTAAATTCCAATGAGCGATATCCTGCATCCAAATACGTTAGCCTCGTCGAATAAATAGTGTTATCGGCTTTTAAATAAATTATTGGACTTAAAAGACTGGTTTGTTTGGAAAGAAAAACTATCTTATCTTATTTATAATTTTTTTTTAAATATCACTCAAATGTAAATGTTTTTAAATTTTAAATATTTAATTTTTTCATTTAATCATTATAATTTTTTTAAATTTAAAAAATATAAAAAATAATATAATTTTTTTTTAAATTTCAAAACATAAATTTATTTTAATTTTATTATATTATATTATTATTTTTTCTTAATAACTATTTACAAATTATTTTATTATTATTTACGCTCCTCTCATGTAATTGGCCAAAGATCCTAATATTAACTCATTTTTCTTGCATAACAAGATTCCTATTAATTTTGGGTTCATGTACGTATGCAGATCTCCCCGTGTTTTATTTCACTGCGGAGAAGAACCAGTACTTCCCAATTAAAGACCCAATACCCGGCTCTTCTCGTCCTTCTTCTTCATCGGCTACTGCTCAAAAATCAGCCCAAACGTCCACACGGGTATGACTAGTTTTGGGTATCATGGAGTTGTCGGTGTTGTTACTTCTTGCATCCATGGCAGGGTACTGGGTATATCTCTTAGAAGAGCTCTATGCCTGCACTTGTTTAATGGGTTATGCTACGAAAGTCTTGCATGCCTACGAATGTGTTTGATTTTCCAAATTTTGTTCGATTTGCACTTGTTAAAATCTTGAATAGCATTTATGCTGTAAGCTCGGTTGGGGTGGTTCGGCTACAGTTTGATAAATGGTAAAGGCATGCATGCATGCATTGAGGGAGTGCTCTTCATTGGAGTGATAAATAGACAGCTTGTAGGCTGTAGTTTGAATCGTTTTGCTCGTTGAGAAAATTAGACTTATTAAATTGTTTGTTAGAATATTGAGCCATATATACATTTTTCTGTCTGTTACTTATAAAAAAAAAACATTTTTTTGTCTATGTTTTGATCGGTGAAAAATGAAAATTTGTGAGAAATGGATGGCGCAATTTGGATTGGAATTGATGCGGTATGGAAAGATCCTAGACTTTTTATTAGAATCTAGAGTAGGGATATCACCCAAGGTTGAGAGGCTTTAACTTGTCAGGCTACAGTTTATGTTGAGTTGATTGGTCCCATGTAATACGAACTCATAAAACTCTCAGTGGAACTTAATGGAAACTCGTTGAAGTTTTGAGAGGCATAAACTCAACAAAGGATTCATGATTATTTGATTGTGGGTTAGGCATGTACGGTAATAGTTACTATTGAAATTGTTTGACAAGTTCTAGGAACAAAATTCTGGCTACATAACTGAAAGCATCTAGGTGAACGTGGATGCTATTTGAGAAGGGATTGCAACTAATAAAACTAAAGCATAATGTAGTACATAAGAAGATTAGATTACGCCATGCTAGAAGTAGAAATGGTCTAGAATATGACTATTGTTGTGAACATAAATAATGATCTCTATTGGTTTGTATTCACTACGATAATCATTTGATGGCATCCTTGGAGGGTAAATCGGGGGGCTTCTGAAGGGATATTATAGAATATATATTGACATAAGGAGCTCTATGATGGAGTTCTTCATTCTAACTAACGTGGGGGAAACGTGGTAGAGAAACAAGTGAATTTAAGAAGGAAATTGTTTTGGATTTAGTGCTTCTCTTTTCATAGATCCATGTTTTAGTTTCTATTTATCCGATATATTACTAGCTCAATTTTAGAAATTCTAACATGTATAATTTTATGAGAAGTTGGATAAATGAATCTTAAGTTGATCATGATTTTGGTTGGACAATGGTCTAGAGAGATATATATCCAAGTATGATAATCCAAGATAAGTTTAAAATTGAATTGCACATTGGTTGTTAAGTTTGAGCTTTATAGTGAGATTTTTAGATAGCCAGTATCATAAATAAGTATAAGAGCAAGCAATTATTACCTCGATTCATTTTGTGAATCCTCTCTCCTTATCTAGGATTTTCTACATGTGGGTGTTGTCACTATTTATAAAAGGAATTTACTATGTATCATATCCATTATTGATATCATTTAATTTTACCAGTGTAGGCCATCTGAATTGAGAAAAAAAAGGTAAAAGAATTACAAAGGAAGCACTGTGATCTTTAAACATGAGATAATAGGACATGCATTATTGTATCATAAAGTGTTCCAAAACATTACTAATTTAAACAGGTTTTTTGAGCCCCTAATTTCCTATTTTCCCGGTGATCTGAGTATATATAACAGATATTTATCTTAAAAAGCTGACTTCAATCTGAACGTAGCTATGTCCTTGTCATGCATTGCCGGGTCTGGCCTTGTTTTTAAGGTGATGGTTTGAGTAGTATTTTTTGTCAAGAAAAGGTGTGGACCCACGACAAACTAGTTTCCTGGAGGGAACATTTCCCCTGAAAACTTATATTGCCTTTGTAATGAGGTAGTACATCATGATCATATGAAAGCATGAGACAACCATGAACTTTTCTTGTAAATTAAACAGTTGAGTAACTAATCTTTCATTGACCACCAAATGGAGTATCACTAAAGGGTGAAGTTGTAGATCGGATTATGGAGATTTATGGTGGCAAACAACCTTGTACCCCCCATGCCAATGAATCCTGCTTATATGATGTGGGTTCTAACTTCAAGGGAAAGAAATGATGCGTGCAGTTAACTATTCGGACTTACTGCATCAACTATATCTCTACCTCTAATCATTGGCACAAAGGTCTAAGACCTTTCCTTTTAGCGAATATTTTATTTGATTCTTTTATTTTTATATTTATGAATAATAATGCTTGCTTTTGAATGTGGATTCATGAAAGTTGTTTTGTATTCCCTTGCCAGAAATTGAACTTGCATCCAGATGTCCAAATTCAAAGCAGCCTCTGCTCTGCTTTTTTTTTTT